>PVJX010010642.1:0-56177 GCA_004027295.1 Dolichotis patagonum
GTAAAATTAAACAACAAAACAGAACAGAATGGGACATAAGAAAGCATAAATTTCAAAGCAAGACAACCAGAGATCTTCACTATCTGTCATATTGTCTCTTGTTTTCTTCCAAATGGTTGTCCTTATCTTTGCATATGGAGAGCTCATACTAAATAACATAGTCAATCTTTTCACAAGATGTGTAGTTCACTGGCTCCCACTTGCTAGGCGGGGGGGGACACAGGATGGGGGACAGGACGACATGAGATGTCTAATTCTCAGCCCCCACGCAGGCAAGATCGCAGTTGACCCCCAGAGACGGGAAGAGTTCCTTGTTCTCCCGGCACCCCAAGCGAACCATATGGTGCAGGTCCCCATGCGCCAGGGTCTCTCTCCTTCAGGCCACCGAAAGTCTGCCACACCCTCAGCCGCCCCCAGAGAGGGGTGGAGCTCCTTGTTCTCCTGACACCCCGAGTCAACCGCACTGTGCAGGTGCCGATGCACCAGGGTCTCTCTCCTTTGGGCTGCTGAAAGTCTGCCACACTCTCAGCTGCCCCCAGAGAGGGGGGAAGCTCCTTGTTCTCCTGGCACCCCGAGTCAACTGCATGGTGCAGGTCCTGATGTGCCAGGGTCTCTCTCCTTTGGGCTGCTGAAAGTCTGCCACACTCTCAGCTGCCCCCAGAGAGGGGAGGAGTTCCTTGTTCTCCTAGCACCCCGAGTCAACTGCATTGTGCAGGTCCCGATGTGCCAGGGTCTCTCTCCTTCAGGCAGCCGAAAGTCTGCCACACTGTCAGTTGCCCCCCAGAGAGGGGAAGAGCTCCTTGTTCTCCCAGCACCCCGAGTCAACCACACGTGCAAGTCCCGATGCACCAGGGTCCCTCCCCTGCAGGCCTCCTAAAGTCCGACATACTCACCTGCTATTTCTTTCTGATGAATTGACCATTCCATTTCCATTCCATAAAAGGCTGTCTTGTAGTTAGCTGGTTTTACTTTTTTTGCAATGCAATGATTAGAGAATATTTCATATGTTATACCAATCATTAAAATTAAAAATGTGGATTAAATATTAAAGCCAGATGCACATCTACAAGCAGCAGTTTCATTGTAAAGCTTTTATTATTAGAGACATATCAGATACCCGAATTTCAGTAAAATAATGTTTCAGTAAAATACATTATATGTGGTTTCCATTAACAAACTATTAATGAGCAGAAATAGCAAAACATTTTCCTACGAAGTATTGGGTCTGTCGTCACTGCCACTTGCAAAGGATGGAAACTGCCAATAACTGGTCTTGTTTGCAAGAGCATCTTGGGTTATAACTGGGAAGCAGTAAGGAGGTCAAAGCAGCAGTTAGGAAAGGAAGGATTAGAGTATGTTTTCCCAGGTTCTCCTAGAGGGAAAACACTTTCATACGAAGGAAATAAGTTTAAATTGAGTTGTCAAAGCTAAGAGCGCCACTCATGGGGGCTTAAATATAGTCATCAAACATAGCAATCAGACAGCCTCGCAGGCCCTAGACTCATTCTGAAAGCAGGAATGGGATTGTGTGGGCTTCTGTTTTGCAGTGTGAAGGTGCCTGGGTGAACCCAGGGATCCATTTCCTAACCTACTAGCTCTTCCGAGGGCAGTTCTGAGAGCCGTGATCTCTTTTCCACCCACCAGGCTTCTTTCAACCACCTAGTTCCACTTTCTAAATATACAGCACTGAATTCTCCATGCAGCTATTTTACCCTTCGTTGCCTGCTGTCCGTATGCAGCTTAGTGCTGAGTGAGGACTTCCAGTATGAGACCCAGAACGAGGCAAGTCAGGCTGGTGCAACAGAATCTGACACTGTCGGACAGATTATTTTGAGTTGGGTTTAAAGATAGTGGCATGGACATCACTGTTCTATAGCCAGCATTCACTACTTACCTTCCCGTCTTTAACAGTGTCCAGACTTTGACTGGGGTAACACGCATCCTCAACCATGAGCTCAAATACTTTTGGGGAAACTTCTCACACTCCTAAGATTCCAGGGGAGCTGTGGTTTAGATTAGTGGCATCACTGGCACGTTCCATTTCCCTGCTCAACTGTACCCTGGGCGACAGGTATGGGATGTGGAGAGGAGGCTGTGACTCAATCAGGGTGACCTTTGGGACTTATGTTTAGATGCTAGAAAGACTCTGTTCTTCCAGGACCGTGGTGCCTGGAACCACAAGAGTCTCTGCCGAATGTAAGAGAACCTGAAAGCAAGAAAATGCCATGGAGGACCCCATGGAGACAGCTGCAAAGAAACAGAGCCAACCTCCAGAACTTTGAGAAATAAATTTTTTTTGCTGAAACTAACAAAGCTAAACAAACAAACAAACAAACAAACAAAGCAAATGGCCACAGAGGCAGTGCTCTGGTCAAGTAAGTCTGAAGCTTGTCTCAGTGGTACCAACCTTAGGGTTAGGGTTAGGGTTAGGGTTAGGGTTCAGGTTAGGGTTAGGGTTAGGGTTTAACCCTGTTGAAGGTGTTGTTTTGTTTTGTGTTGCCAAAATCCTGTGTATTTACATGAGCTTAGTGTAGGATTTGGGTCAGTGTGAGTCTTGTCTTTCGGTTTAGATTTCATAAATTACTTTGGGAGTGGTCTCCAGAATTATTTGGAGGAGCAGAAAGGAAGATATTGAGTAAGGAAAAATATTTGTGACCTTACGTTTTAGAATTGAAGTGGACATAGTGACAATCTTGTATGAATTCATTTTCTTGATAGACACATTTGGGGCCTAAAGTTTTAGACAATTAAAATGATTTTACTAATCAGTGGTATTTTGACTAACAGTCCAGCAGTTTTTCTCCTATATTGTTATTATGATGCTGTGGATTATTTAAAATTCTTGTTGTAATATTAGGGTAGGCAGTTTTGGTGACGATAATTTTAGGGTCAAAGCTGAAATTATTGCAACAAAATAATCATACTGATAGTTGATAAGTAATAGTATGTAGCAGCTGATTAAATATTAAAAGAAAACTAAAAATAGTCATGGATTAATCATGGAGATTCTTGTCCTGAAAAGTTTGTGGGACGTGATGAAACCAATGATAGAATAATGTAAGTTGGAGAAAAAAAGCCTAGTGTTTTTGTTGTTGTTGATAATCATTCTGTTTTAGCTATTTTAAGTTTGTGATGATAGGGCCGGGGATTTAGCTCAGTGGCATAAGCGCCTGCCTGGCAAGCACAAGGTTATGAGTTCGATCCCTGGTACCGCAAAAAAAAAAAAAAAAAAAAAAAAAAAAAAAAGTTTGTGATGATAGCAAAACTCCAAGGTGTAATGCCATGCTAACATCCAGAAATGAAGGACTAAAACTGGTGATAGTTTAAACCATAATTTTATCATAATTTTAATGTAAGAGTAAAACAAAGTGAGGGTATTATTGATCTTCAAAAAGACTTGTCTTTTTCTTATTTGAAAAAACTTCTGTAATTCTTACACTGGAGCTGGATAAAAAGAAAACCCTCCCAAAACTAACATGTATAAGGTTGTACTTTATCATGGTTATCACTGTAATATACAGTTATATATTAGGATTTTGTGTATTGGTGGTCAATTCTTGTGTAGATGTATTTTAACAGTAGCTTGGTCAAAATCCTCCCATCTCACTTTGGATATCATTTCAGTTCATCACAGATTCCCATCTATAATTTATTGCAAAAAAGGAGTACATATCCAATCATCTGATTAGCTGAATTATTTTTAGTCTATTTCCCTAACTTTTTTTGATTACACTAAATATGTAAAATTTACCACTTTCAAACCATTTCGTCCCTTACATTATCCTCATGTGATTTTCCACCTGAAGCTGAAACTAAGAGCATTTGCTCACTTCTGTTTCACAGTATATCTTTCCATGAAAAAAAAAATCACTTGAAATGTTTCAAAAGATACATTGATATTAATGAAAACTAAATAATAATATCTTTTCTCGGTGGACACAACGAACGGTGTGTTTATCGCACCCTTCCCCTTGCACTGGCAGCTCCTGGTTCTGGTGGGCTGGAGCCATCCATTAATCTCACGCCCTTGCCCGAGGATGGACTCAGGTGCGGGAGACCTGGGTCACTGGAGCGAGGCTTCTCTGGGCACAGGGATGAGGGAGTGGCATTGCCATCTCAGGCAGTTGGGAGCTTTGGCTGAGTGAATTTGGGACGCAGCTGGCTCAAGGCACAAAGATCCTCAGTGGCCTGTCAGCCATACAACACCAGGGGAAGCATCACTGCCAACACCATGGAAGCAAAGCCCAGATCCAGAGTGGAACCAAGTCCCTGACAAAAGCTGTGCAGGCTTCTGGAGCAACCGGCTCTGACCTCTTAGTCTGGGTTTTGTATTCACGTGGGCAGAGTCTGCCTTAACGTCTCCCAGTGTTGAGCCTTGCGGAGAGCATCCTGAGGGTGGAGCGAGCGGCTCCATTTCACACCTCTGCACCCAGTTTTCCCTGACAGAACCGTGGTGAGGACTGCAGAAGACTCCCAGCCGAGCCCCACTTTTCCCCGTTTGCTCTCGTGGTGTGTGTCCATCGTGTTCTCGAAGACTTCCTCACAAATGAGCTCATTTCCTCAGGGGCCTTCTGGTCTCCCGGGACTTACAGCGCTGTGAGTTGTTTCTCACAGGAAGGAAGGAAGGGCACATCCCTCAGCTGATTTGCAGATGTTCCCATTTCTTAGCCCACTGACTGCATATTTAATAAATATTAAATGTCTTATGAGAAGAAAAGCATACATTTTAAAAGACAAAGAGTAAATGCAATGGGATATTTTTCCTAACGTCGACTCCTTGCTCTACAGATGGAAGATGTTTGTATAGGTGCAAAAGGGCATCCATGAGCGACACCTGGAACAGAACTCCTGTAACTGAGGAATTTAACATTGAGTGTTATTTATTCTTCGTTAATGTGATAATACATTTAAGAGAAACTTGGTGTTGATCATGTGTGGCCAGTGTTCTCTGGCTAGTACTGCCACATTGGACAACTCAGCAGGACATCAGTCTTAGAATATTACAGGACTACGCAGAACAACTGGCAAAAAGCAAAGCAAAGCAAAGCAAAGCAAAGCAAAGCAAAGCAAAGCAAAGCAAAGCAAAGCAAAGCAAAGCAAAGCAAAGCAATAGCCTAACAAGTCTACATTCATAGCCTTTTTTTTTATCCTTGGGTTGCTGTTATTTAATGATATTTTATTCACTTAATTAAGTGAGATGACTGGATCTCCTGTGGACTCCTCTTCCTTCCTTACTGGTCACAGCAGCTTGGTCACCAAGCCCAGCCCGCCTATGTATTATGCATAGCTTGAAGATACCCCTCCTTTCCATCTCCATTACTGCTGTTCAGGTCCTGTTTGGCCTTTATTATTTTAATAGCTTCCTCATTTTTTCTTATCACTCTAACTTCTTTTCATTTCATTCCTACCCATCTATGGAGCGTGACCTGTCTAAAACACAACTTCGTCACATCACTTCCTTGTAGAACACATTCCCCACTCAAAGTGCAGTCCATAGCCAGTGTAATGGCGTTTCTCAGGGCTCATGAGAAAACCAGAACTTCTGGCTCCACCTCAAACTGAATTAGAATCGGTGTGTGAACTGAGATCTAAAAGGCAATTTTTGTGCAGTGATGAGTTTGAGAAGCACTGTGGCAGGAGGATGTTCAAAGCCTCAGCGAATCTTCTAGGCTTGACACGCATTGGTGCTGCTCAGTTTCCAGCCTCACCTCCAGGCAAGTGCCCGTTCTCGGCTGCTTAAAATCTGTGCTCTGGGTGGCACCAAATGGTGTGTGATTCTGTGTATCTGTTACTGTTCTTCTGTTTGAACAAACTTTTCTTTGATTATCAGAACCCAACTGAAATGTGTCTGTAGTTCCTCATGAGAATTAGGTATATTCTCTTGTTACTTACATTGATTTTAATAGATCCCTGTCTTGTAGCATGTGTCATAGTGGATTACAAATTTTTGTGTATCCCCTATCCTAGCCTGTGAGCTTTATGAGGGCAGGCATTATTCTCTATATAGGTGCAGTATATTCTCAATAGTTCCCAACACATGCTTGCTAAATGAATAGTACATTTCAAAAGTAACTATTAGATAATGGTGGCGTTGCATAGAATCACTGCATCTCAGAGGCAGAAAGTATCTTACTGATTACCTTTTAGTAGATTTTCATTTTGTAAGAGGAAAACTGAAGACTTTAAAGTTGAGTGACTTTTCCAGAATTACTGATCTGGTAACAATTTTCTTGATTTATGCTAGACACTCAGTGGCACATGCAGCTAGTAAGCATGATGCACTTGTTTTTCTCTCTCTGGGAACTAAATTTCCCTTGATTAGTAAGAATGATTGAGTAACTTGGGGCGTTCTTGATTTCTTCTGCTAGCCCTTTCCTCACCTTTCCCTCATGGGGAATGGCAGGGCTCTTTTCTATCTCCTTTTCAGTTCAGTGTTATATGACTCTAATCAGAAAGATAGTGAAGTAATTAAGGATGCAGTACCATCAGTACACAGCTGATAGTAAGCGTGCATCTCCTTTCATCAGATCTAGGATGTGGTGTCTTGAATTTCACGGTGTCTGGCAGAGGACAGGACGCAGAGGAGAGCAGTTGGATCAGGCACCATCTAGATAAGGTGAAAGCAATAGTCTCGCTGAGGGCGCCATCAGGAGTGGCAGCGAGTCATGCTGCAGACGATGAATGCACCCGTCCCTTCCATGGCTAATAACATCACACACTGGGTGAGTGACAGAGAAAAGATGGTTATTTTGACTTGCGATTTCAGCACGAGGTAGGTAAGTGCCCCACTGGGCGGTCTTGCCAGCACAGTGCCACGGTGGTACAGAGCAGCAAGGTTGGCAGACAAGGGGCAGTGAGACCCAGCCAGAGCAGCAGACCTACCTGGGGTCCTGCTCGGTGGCCATCAGGGCATCCACTCTGCTGCGGGAGCCCATACTGCCTCTACAGGTCCTGCCTGGTCTCCTCTCCTAATGTCCCATCATGTGGGTGAAATGGCGACATGAGCTTTGGAGGCCACAAAACACAGTCAAATCACAGCAGGCCCTTTGGTCTCTGAAAGCTGCCCATCTGTGGGAAACCCTGGGTTGCAGCCTATTTTAGATTTCCTAGATTTTGCCCAGAATGTCTATAATCACTTCCTACATATTTGTTAAATAAACAGCTATTATGTTTTCTTCCGGCTGGGAAGTGTGTTATGGTCTTATTTTCCAGTACATACTGTATTTTAGGCCTATGTTGATGACTTCTATGTCACTTCTAATGCTTCTTAGAAATCCCTGGGTAGTTTGATTTTCTTTTGCTATGAATCTTCATTAGAAAGTGGGCTTTGTATGCCTGGTATTCTACTAGAGTTATTTCTGAATTATAGCTGATGTCAAAATCTTGATCTGAGGGAGAGTCATTTATAAGTATTCTTTTTTAGTAGAAATTCATTAACTTCATTTCAAATGTCTAGCATGTAGCATTGTAGTTATAGGTTATGACATCTATCTTCGTTTTAGGAAAACAGTGTCTGAATTTTAAAGACTTTCTATATCAGTTCCATATTACACATCTGAGCCTAACTCATGTTCTGCTAAATTTTGTGTGGCCAGTATGAGGTCCACACTGGGATACTTCAGGGAGCGAAAGAGTTGCAATTAATAATCACAACTGATCAACGGGTTTTAAAAGGTCTATTCTGGGAGAACCAGACAAAGTGAAATAGTTTCTCTTACACTTATACTTTTCACACTTTATGATAGTTCCTATGGAGTGTGTTGTGTTCAACTATTCTGTGATATCTACTTGATGCCAAGAACTACAATAAAAGCATGCTTGGATTTTGGTCAGGGAATCAATATATACCTATAACCACATTAAGCAAATGTGTGTAGTGTGATGAAAACTTGACAGAGATCTCAGAGAAATAATTTGAACATTAGCATTGAAGTGTAATAATCACTCCTTTTGGCCAAATCACTTACTCTCTTTGAAGCATTACAAATATATTATCCTAAAAATAACAATTCCCTATTACCATAAAATACAATACCAGCCTACACTCCCACTGACAGTGGAGCAGGGCTCTTTCTCCTCCACAGTCCCACCAGCATGTGTTATTGATTGTTTCTTTTAAAAATTTTTATTTTACTTAATTTTATTGGTACATTTTAGATATACATGATGATGACACTCATCACAGAGAATTTGTACCTGTACATCAGTATGGAGATTCCTCAAAAACTAAAACTAGAGATTCCATTTGACCTAGCTATTCCCCTTCTTGGTATCTTCCCAGCAGAATTAAAAGCATCATATCACAGTGATATATGCACACTCATGTTTATAGCAGCACAATTTGTAATAGCTAAATCTTGGAAACAGCCTAGATGCCCATCCACAGATGCATGGATAAAGAAAATATGGTTTTTTATATACAATAGAGTACTACTCTGACATAAAGAAGGATAAACAAGACATTTTTAGGTAAATGGATGCACTGCAAGATCATACTTTAAAGTGAAATAAATAGGACACAAATATTTAAACATTTGTGTTTAAACATTGTTCTTCTTCTGTGAGAAACCAAAAGTGTAAATAAGGACCAAAACAGTTGCTAGATATTGGGAAGTAGGAAGAAAATATTCAAATGACAAGGTGAACAGGGGAGAGGGGAGGAGGAAGGAAAGGAAAAGGAAAAAAGATAATAGAAGGAAAAAAGGAAAACAAACCTTTGTAAATAAGGAGAAGAAGAAGAGTTGAAGGGAGGGAAGGGGAATGAGGGAAAAAAGAAGAATCAAGATAGGTCACATTTAGGTATGAATTTCCTGAAATGAATGTGATCATTGTTCATATAAAAAGTATAGTGATAAAATTAATTAAAATACAGTGTAAACCATCACTTCTGTTATAAAAGTTTTTTCCAGTTTTTAAAAAAGATTCAGGGTCTGCTGGGTTGGTGGTACAGTCCTGTAATCCCAGTGCTTGGGAGGCTGAGGTAGGTGGACCATTGCAAGTTCGACCAGCCTGGGCTACAAAGTGAGCTCAAGGCCAGCCTGAACTGCATAGCAAGACCCTGTCTCAAAAAGACTCCCCCCACCCCCAAAAAATCAGTCCCAATGAGATTCACGAATTACTTGCAGTTGGTTGACACCTGTCCGATCTTGCTTAAACTAGAGGTTCCTCCACTCTCCATTTTTTCATTTTTTCCCTTCCCTTTCCTATTTGTACCCCCCAGTTTTGTCCTGTAGGATGTCCTCAGGCATGGCCAGAGATTGCAATGGTGCAGTGTGGAAGGTGCCTGTGTCCTCTGAATTTCCTGTAAATTGGGGGATGGGTTTAGTAGAACAGTAACTCAACTTTGGTCTCCATGAGACAAGCTCACCGGGGTGACGTTTCACTCCGTTAGGGAGCGCACCATGCCTGGCTGACACGTTTACATCGGCGGCATCTGTCGATGTTTAATCAGTATTTAATGCCTAGACCCACTTGTTCATTAGGGGGTTTCAATTTATTTCTGACCTCATAAAATTCACTTTCGTTAAACTAGTGTAAGTAGTCAGAGCTGTAATTAAGATAAAGATTTATTTATTTATTTATTTATTTTATTTTATTTTTTCTTTTTACCGGTACCAGGGATCAAACTCAGGATGGCACACTTGCAAGGCAGGCACTTATGCCGCTGAGCTAAATCCCCAGCCCAAGATAAAGATTTAATTAAGAAAATATTAACAACACTTATGTTGACATGTACATATTTCACTTTCCAGATTGTTTATTGATTGAGAGGACAGAAACAGAAAACATTTTATAATGTTATAAATGAAAGATCATTGAATAATATTTGCCCAGGCAACTTACTATAATAACTTCACAGTTTTTATGATGTGACAATTAATAAGTAACCGCCAATCTTGCTAAATAAACAAAATTAATTAATAAAACTTATTTATACAAATATCCACTAATTTTTTCATTATCTCTTGGCCTTGAATCCCAGTCATTAAACTACACTAATCTCTAGCTTCTTTCTCAGGGACAGACAATAAATTCTTTTTCTCATGCTGTGCTCTTTGGTTACCACCAATAAAATGCTATTATTTTAATTTAAAATGACATTATGATCCTATTATAGTCATGAACTTTGGGTTGCTACTTCAAAAATGCTGATTAACTTTGGATGAACCAGTCATATTGTGCCGTTCAATTCCTGGTCCACAAATAATATGTTGTCATTTGACAACTGACAAAGATTAATAGTTAGCTGTGGGTACCGCACTGACTCGCTCAGGGATTTAAACTGAGACCTTGGCCTTGGTATCATGCTGTTATAATCTACTGAACAAAATAGCTATGAAAATAAATTTTGCAAACAGGAAGTAAAAAATTCTGCTATTTGTGTCTCTAAGTCTGAACCACTGTGCCTAATTCTATTAACAGCAGGTGTTTGAGATATGAAGGACTGAAGGCAGGCGTCTTCTTGAACATCAAAGCTGATCATGTCAGTTCTCTGGCTAAACAACTTCCACTGCTTAATGATTATAAGAGAAATTCTTTTTTTTTTTTTTGGTACCGGGGATCGAACTCACAACATCGCACTTGCCAGGCAGGTGCTTAAAGCCACTGAGCTAAATCCCTGGCCCTATAAGAGAAATTCTTCAACACAGCATATAAATTACAGCGCAGTCTTGCCACACCCTATTTCTGTCTTTAGTTTTTGCTACATATCCCTGCCTCCCTTTCTTTACCCTTCAATAAGTGACTTTCTTATATTTTTCAGCTGCCCATATATTTGTTCACTGTGTTTACTAGGCTCCTATTGTGTGTGAAGCACTCTGATAGGCCTTGGAGAAACTGGGAAAAGAAGCACATTTCCTGCTGCTGAAGAATTCATGTCCTTCCCGTTGAGAATACAGAGAAGGAAACGCATGGTTAGGACACACTGTAGCAAGAGCTCCCTGCGAACAGGGCCTGGACAGTAGTTAGCCTGGAGCAGATAGGTGCAAGGGGGAGAAAAAGGGCAGGAGCCTATGGCGAAGACAAAAAGTTAACCGAGGTGGTTATGGGAGAGTAGTAGGGACAATAAGCCAAATCGAGCAGATGGGAAGTCACAGAGATGAGAAGCCACACATTCAGCAGAGTGGCAGATCATCAGGGCCAAAGAGGGTATGGTGGGGAGCTGGCATGGTGAGGAAGCAGGGGCTGAATCCCCCCAGAACCTGGGTGACTTAGCGGAGTCTACATTCTCTGCATCTACTTTTCCTCTTTTGGGAATGCTTTTTCCCTTTTTCTTGCCCAATTGAAATAATAAGGGCAGTTCCTCTTAGAAATTAATTAAACAGATATTTTTTGGAGCACCTACTATGTGCCATGGATTGCTCCAGGCAATTACAATATGGTGGTAAAATTCCTGCTGTCCTGATGATTTTATTCTATCAGGAGGGAGGAGGTGATCAGTAGCAAACATAGTAAACTAGTACAGTATTTGGCTGAGTAAAAACACAGCTGTCACAGTGGCAAGTGGAGTGGAAAAAAATAGGCTAAGGTAAAGAGGTCAGGTGGACTAGGAAGAGTATGCAGCAGGCTGTTGGACTCAATGGACAAATAAGTGAGCAAAAAACTGGTGGAGTGAGAGTTACATTGTGAAGGATGCTCTAGGCAGAAGTGAGAGCTCAAGGACAGCTGGAACAAAGTCCTGCAGATGAGGAAAGAGAGATCAAGTATGACTGACACACTGTTTATGGACTCAAACTCTTATGGAACAAGCCGGGGAACAGCGGCAGGCTTGGGACCAGTGGGTGTCACAGTATGAGGGATTCTTTAGGATGCCTGCACTTGACGCTGTCTGAGAATCATCCTTCAGCTGCAAGGGGAAGAAACCTCAGAGAAACTGTAGAAACAATGGCCACATCCACCTGTGAGTGGCAGGAGACTCACAAGGTTCTGAGCACTGTGAGCAGCTGGCTTTCTTTGCAGTATGCTGAGTTCTTGTTCAGTTCCAAGCTTGTGACTGCTTTAGTTGTGGATTTGCTCCTAACGTGTAGAATATGACACCCCCTTTTCTGATTCAACTGTGAAAATGAAAGCCCACAGACTCACTGCTTCCCAAAAGTGCTTGCATTTTGGGAGTGGTGTGTGGCCTGCCAAGACCTTGAAAATTCAGTTACATCTAAAGTTAAACCAGAATGTTGCAGTTTTGACTCAATTTCAAATAAGTTTGCACAACGAGACACCCAGGTAAAGCGCAGGACTATACAGGATACTGCTCAACAAACATTTTAAGCAAAACACAAAACTAGGTCAAATGAAATGATTATTTCTAACATCTGTATTATACAAAGACCAAGAGAGCTTGTGACAATGTTTTACTTTATTTAGCTTTGAGCACAGATAGCAATCTTATGGTAAATTGGGATGACTATTTTGAAACATAGCTCACAGGTTAAAGCTCTCTTAAAAAATTTATGGTATATATTCTATCTCTAGGACATATAAATATTGTGACAAATATTTTATAAAGCGGTGTGACTAATGACAGAGAACTTCAAGAATTTCCACTTCTAAGAATTCTTTTTTGGTGTGTATGGTATTGGACGTGGACCAAAAGGGGACACTTAGTGATGTCTCCCACCTCTGACCGTATCCTGCTGGATCCCCCATGCTGGCCTTGAATTCATGATCCCCGCCCCCACCTGGGATGACAGGTGTGTGCCATCTGCCATCTCGTTGGGTTTAAGAATTCCTTTCCTATGACAAACTCCTCTAATTGCAGTAAAAATTGTATAAAGAGGAAGCAGAAACAGCAAGCTGACTCATGTCTGCTTCCTTTGGGCAGCAGCCCAGGTGTCTCTGAGAGTTGGGGTCACACTGGTGGTACTCAGGGTGTTGGCATTGTCTCCAGGCAGGTGGCAGGCAGTGGGCGTGGGGCGGCTGGGTAGGGAGACAGCCTCAGGCACTCAACGGCTCACTGTGTGACCACAGAAAATAATACAAGGCCCAGGAGGTGACTCACTACTGTAAAAACAAAAAAATCCCAAATTGTCCGCTTCGGACATCTACTTCTAAGTTCACCTTTATGTACTGGAAATAACTGAGCCATCTGTGTGTGTTCTGGTGCCTGGGCTTGCTGGTGTTTGATAGTTGGATTGGGGGTGGAGATGTCCTTTTTAGAATGTGGCTCAGACACAGCTGGAGAAAGTAGTGTCCTATCCAGCACTTCTGATTATTTTAAGTTCCACTTTCATTTATTTTAAGGGAGTACTTAGTATATGCTAATGACAGGTAAGAGTTTCACAGGCCAAATTATGATATCATGAAACTGCAAGATTTAAGCATAGTGTACTTGTCACGGTCTGTGACAGGGAAATATGGATAGCAAAATTCAGCAGTTCCGTTAGATACAAAATTTAGTTCCTTTTAGAAGTGTTCTTTTGCTTGTTTTCCTCTTTAGTAGTGGTTTCTATTCTTCTCCATTATCTTTTTTTTTTTTTTTTTCTTTTTGAGACAAGGTCTCGTTATGCAGTTCAGGCTGGCTTTGAGCTCACTTGTAGGCCAGGCTGGTCTCTCACTTGCAATGATCCTCCTGCCTCAGCCTCCCAAGTGCAGGGATTACAGGCATGTGCCACAGTGGCGGACTTCTTCACTATTTTGTAATGCACATATTTTTAAAAAAATTTTATTTAAAGACAAAAAACAAAACAAAACAAAACAGAATAAAGGGTAGTAACAATACAGAATTCCAAGGAAAAAAAGGAAAAGAACAACAACAAAAAATCCTAAGAAATTATTGCTTGACAAATTACATACTGACTTCTTGGAAATAGTTGTTCAAATTACAAAGTTAAAACATGTAAAGTAGACATTCAGACTGTGAGACTCTTAACAGTTCTGCTCCACGATCTGACAAAAACAGCAATATGGTCATCCATCTTACCCACTCAAATATACATGCAATTATATCAAAAGGGTAAAATTAAACACAACAAAACAGAGCAAAGCAGATCACAAGAAAGCAATGTAAGAGACAAAAATTTCAAAACTAGACAATCAGAGATAGTCACTCTCTATCATATTGACTCTTGTTTTCTTCCAAATAGTTGTCCATATTGTCACATACAGGGAATTCACATGAAACAACATAGTATGGAATTGATCTGAGCAGGATGAAGAGGGCATTTCAGGTCTTCAAGACCAGACAATAGAGAAGCCAAGAATGGCTGTCATAGTGTCTCTCATTCTCCTCAAAACAGCTGTCCATACCTTCATATGTATTGAACTTAAACAAGATAAAGCAAGCTAAGATCACTTTGAACAAAAAGTGATAGTTTTGCTTGATTTCACATCATGACATTATGGAATCAGCACTGGGTACTGTAGTGTCTCTTTTTCTTCAAAGTAGTTGTGCATTTCAACATGTGTTATATTATAACGCACATATTATAGTTCTCAACCTTTGCTATACAGTCATCACTTGGGGGTACTTTCAAAATCCACCCATAGCCAGGGACCTAATCCTGGAAATTGATTCATTTGATGGGTTGGGCCCGGCAGTATTTTTAAAGGTAATCCTCCTGTGCAGCTAGGGCTGAAAATGACCACGGTCTCAAACAGGCAAAATTACTGAGGTTTTGGTTCCCAGGTCTGTGGTTTACTAACTTTGTAAGATCTGGGCAGGGGATATAGCTCAGGCACACTGCCTGCCTGGCAAGAGCAAGTCCTGAGTTCGATTGCTAATTTCCTCCACCCTCCCCAATTTCTTAATAAGATCTATTGATGTTGGTTTTCAATTTCCTATCTAACGATGAGATTGGATTCGCGATTTACAAAAATTCTTTTGTGATCAAACAAAATTAAATAATTTGGGATTTACATGATCTCACCTTGTTTTCTGGACTCCAAAGAGATGAAAGCCAAAGATGTGGAGTATGGATTGGTGAAACAGGTGAGTAACAATAACAGTGATGAAACAGCACCTATATAAACTCTTCCCTTTTCTCTTTCCAATTTTAAGGCATAGGACTGAAAAAATAAATGTAACATTTAAGCCCAGAAACCCCAAGAAACTTGCAGGGCTGTTTGTGGGCTGCAGCTGTCCTCAACTCTGAGCCCGCCAGCATGCAGCAGGGGACCGAGGGGGGAGGGACAGCACCTTCCACACGCCTCGGGAAGGTAAATATAATAAAGCCCCGAGGGCTCGCACTACTCACCAGGCCTGGCCTGGTTCCACAAGGCGCCGGTGTGCAAGGCAGGTGGGGGCGTGCACACACGCGCACACAGACAAGCTCCCCAACTGTGACTCCTTGCGTACTGCACCCCCAGGGCTGGGGAGGGCGCGTCCCTGGCGCAGAGGGCGGCGGCCACCTTCTCCCCCGGGGCTGCGTCGCCTCCTTTGCCGGCGTCCACCGAGCCCGCGTCCGTCAGTGCTTGGGAATCAGATCCCACTCCCCGCGGCGGAGCCCGTGCCAGCCCCGCCCCCAGGGCCCGTCCCGCGCCCCGACCCTGCCCCGGACCTCGCCGCTCCACGCCCCCTCTCCCGGCGCAGCCGCCCCCGCGTCCGCCCGGCTGCCGCGGGAGGTGACGCGGCCGCGGGGGGCAGGGGCGGGGCCGAGCAGCGGCGGCGGCGGCCCCACGCGCGACTCAGGCCGGGCGGCTGAGGCGGGCGGCGCGGCCCCGTCATCGCGCTTCCGGGGGGGGGCCAGGTCCCCGCGGCCGGCGCGGTGGGAGCGAGCGAGGGAGCGAGCGCGGGCGCGTGTGAGGGGCGCGGGCGCGACGCGGCGCTGAGGGGCGCGGGCCGCGTGAGGCGCTGCCGCTCCCGGCCCGCTGTCCCCACCGTCCCCGCCCGGCCCGCGCGCCCCGCACCCTGCACCCCGCGCGCCGCTCCGGCCGGTCCGGCGCGCATGAGTCTCCCTGGGGCGCGCGGCTGCCCCCGACATGTCGGCTCCGGCCGGGCCGCGGGGCCGCCCCGCTCCCTCCACGCCGCCGCCGCCGCCCGCGATGCCGGACCTCAGCCACCTCACGGAGGAGGAGCGCAAGATCATCCTGGCCGTCATGGACCGGCAGCGGAAGGAGGAGGAGAAGGAGCAGTCGGTGCTCAAGTAAGGGCGGGTCGGGCCGCGGCCGGCGGCTCGGGGCGGCTGTGGGGCGGCCGGGCAGGGTGGCTCCGGGGACGCGCGGCTCCCGGCGCCCGGTCTTCCCGCCCGCGAGGCCGCGCCGCCGAGGGATCCAATATGGCGCGCACAGGTGCCAGCAGGCGGCGGGCGGCCTGCGGGGCGGGAGCCGGGAGCCCGGAGCCGGGAGCCGGGTGCGGCGCGGCCGGGACTCGGGGGTCCCGGGGGTCTCGGGGCGGGGGACGCCGCCATCTTCCCCGCCCGCCCGCTGCGTCCTCGTTCCGGGGCGTCGCCTCTTCTCGACGAGGCCGCTCCCCAGTGGGACTAGGACCCACGGGACCTACGGGTCCTACGGGACCCACAGGACCGCGGCCCCGCTCGGGAAGTCCCGCGAGCGCGCGCCCGGCTGTCCAGGGCGGAGGCGGGAAGGCGGCGGCCGGCTGCGGTGTGGACCGAGGCGGTGCAACTTCAGCACCCGGAGCTGTCCAGACCCGGACGCGCCCCGCGGGCAGAGCGGAGACCCGCGACTCCTGCAGCCCTCCTTGGAGATGTTTTCTGGTGCTTTGATTTCTGGGTGACTACGGGAAAGAGATGGTGCGGGAGACGTGTGACCTTTTTATGCTTGCCCAACTCAACTTTTTTCTCTTTGCCGGAAACGAGTTACCCACTGAACGATGAACTTGCTCAGTTTTTGTGCCGGAGGTGGGCCCGTTGTTTTTTGCTCCAGAAATACAGTGGAAGTGTAGGGTTGCTCTCCCAGGAGCAAAACACACCGACTTCTTCTCAGCGAGCACTTTAAAAACAAGTTGAATCCAGCATTCTCTCTCCCACTTGTAAACATGTGTTTTTCTGCGTTTATACATATTTCTCATACTTTAATGAAAATTGTATAATTTATGATAACAAACTTATTGTATATAACTATATATCCTAGAAAAGGTGCAACTTTTCACAAAATATTAAGACTAAAGTAGCTAGGGTATTCCTGACATATGAACTAAATTACACCTAAAAAGCTTATTTATGGGTTTGAATACTTACTGGGAATGTGATTATTAGTAGGCTTGGCATATGAAAGCAGTGAAGCAATTTAAGGAGTTCATTTTAACTAACGGAATTCTAAGGAATTATTTTAGGAAGCTGAACCTACTGCTAACTTTATAATGGATAGTAATCATGCCAAGCTTTTGATGATTTATCTTTATGTTTAAATATATGAATTTATATTTTCTATTATAATTGCTAAGATCCAGTGTTGTCAAGATGATGCTCAAAATATACTTGTTTCTTTGACCCACATATATAAATGTAAAATGTTTTTATTTCTTGGTAGTAAGCTAAATCATAGTATTTATTGTCCATTTGAATACACAGAAATTTAAGTGAACTTTTGAGCAGTGTATTAAAAATTACTCAATATAAATAGAAAAATGTTTAAAGGATTTTTTAGGTAGCTACATGTATATATGTTTCATCTGTATGTAAACCTGTGCAAATACATGTTTGTGCATTTTTATTTGCGTAACTTAGACAAAAATATTCCCTAAACAATACCATATAATATATGAAATTATGTAAATAAAAATGCATATTCAGATTTATCATGCGTATTTATTTGCATTTCTACGCGACATGGTCTTGGTAAGGATTTTACCCTATAATGGCCTAAATGTTTTCAAAATTATTTTAATATTCATTTTGAAAAGAACTTGTAGGTTAAAGCATAATGTACTTAAAAATTTAAGTGTTCTCTAAAATGCTTTTGTAATAAAATAAGATTAGGCAAGGAAAATGAGAAGAATAGACTATAATCAAATTATCATATTGAGAGACAAATCATTTAACATAAATTGTCAGTTTATTAAATATTATCAGTATTTGGTGTTAAATAACAAGTATGATACATAAAAATAATACTGATGTTCCTCAAATATTACTATTTTCCCTAAAGTTATAGGGCCCACTGATGAGGTCATGATTAAACTAACCTTTTGTTTCTCTGGGGTGATAATTGCACGTTGGCATTTATTCTGAGAGAAGGTCATGGGTAGAGAAAAATAAATTGAAATTCATGTCTGCTACCTTATAACAATTGTGTTAAAAAATAAGTTTGATGTGTGAAGAGGTTAAACTGTTGAATAGAAGTATTTTTGCATAATATGTGAGTTTCAGTATTCATACTAAGTGTTATGCAAAGTGAGATGTACATACCCAAGAGTATTACAAGATGATATATTGAATACAGGAAGAAAATATTAAAACTCATATTTCTGTTTTCATTTTTTGAAAAGGAGATGAAGCTTCTTTAACCTCTTGTAGGACATCTGTTAAGAGCCTCATGCCTGAGATACTTTTTATAGGAAGTGGTTAATAAAGACAGATTGAGATCTCTATAGTAAACCCTCTTTGGGATCCTGGATAACTAAAAATGATTTATTCTTAACTGTCAATAATTTCTTCAAAGCTCCCCTGAGCATGCACATACTCAGGAAGCCTATCTTCATCAGCTATTACCATTTTACATGTGAATGAGATACTATAATTTTCAAAGCATTTTTGCATTTCAGTATATCCTTGGTCAGTAATTCTTCCTTTTCTTCTTACTTAAATTCCTGAAGTAGTTTTAGTTTGGGTAATTCCATCTGTCTGTAAGACTTAAAATGTTGTGTTGTTGATTAGTGCGTTTAGGCTTTATCTTTCAAAACTGTAAACTTCCTGAGGGCACAAGTCCTGTGTTTTCAGTGCCCTTACTACCTGGACCTGGTGCCTAGGAAATAATGTCGAGTTGTGGAACTGTAAATGAGATAGTGCCATCAATTATGTGGAAAATGAAGAATCAGTTTTTGAAAGAAAAATGTAATTTATTAAAAGTTATATTTTCATTGGTTGGTGTGGTTTTATACATGTAGTATAAAATTTCCTATACCTGTTCCTCTCCCCACAGGTGACTACTGTTTCCACTATATTGTATACTTTTCCAGAGATAGTTTATGCATAAGGGTAGATATATATGTGTATCAAACATTGTGTGTGTATGTGAGCATGTATGTGTGCACATGTATGTATGTAGGTAAAAACACAAATATGTCCTGTGGTTTGCTTTCTAGGGTGTCAGTTCTACCTCTGTTATTATATAGCTGCCTCATTCATTTTAATGGTTGTTTGATTTCTCATTTGATACATGTTGTGTACTTTCTTTATATATTCTGTACTTTCTTTAAGCAGTACTATATTTCTCATATTTAGGTTGTTTTTAAGTATTTTGTCATTATTAACATCACTCACCTCAGGATGAAGCCAATTCTGAACTGTGGTTATTAGAGTTTAGATTGCTTATCTTCACGTTGTCCCTCAGATACACTCAATCTTTGTATGATTGCCTCTTTCTGATCCTTCTGACTTTAGCTTCAAATTTGTATCTTTAAAGAGGTCTTAAGTAGCTTTTGTCTCTTATTCTTTATTACAACAATATATTTCTCTAATTATGCTTATTAGACTTTAGTAATTTGTTTATTTGCTTTCTGTGATCTGTTTACTTCGCTAAATTATAAACTCACAGAGCAGACACCTTATCTGTCTTGTTCATCATTGCAGCCTCAACTTCTAATTTAATTCAGTGGCTTACATATAGCAGTACTAAAAAGTTAGTTGGGTAAATGAATGAAACATTAGAAATGATGTACTGTGTTCATTTAGGTAGTGTTTACTTTTAAGGTGAAACTTAATGATCTAAAAGAAAAAGGATTGCTTATATAGTAGTACCATTATTTTTGAAATCAAATTAATTTTTAGACATGTGCTTACTTTTACTTATTTAACTTGGAAGCAGACTTACAGCATTTGTAGCTAATCTTTCTTTTGGACTAAGTACTGATTCATTTTGGCTGGAAATGAGAAGAACATTGATATTCTTTGTTTTTTGGCTTAATGGGGGATTTAACCCAGGGCCTCACGAGCTCTACTACTGAGCTACTGAGCTTATGTCTTAGTTGCTTTTCTCATTGCTAAAACAATATAACTGATAACCACAAGTTACGGGAGGAAAGGTTTATTTAGCTCACAGTTTTAAAAGTTTCAGTCTGCAGTCAACTGGCTCCAAGGCACAGGAACATCACAGAGGAGGAACAGTTCATGGTGTGGCAGGGCAGGCAGAAGGCAGTAAGCAGTAAAATATCGAAGCTGCAGTGGCAACAGCAGCAGGAGCGGCGCGGGGCAGTGGCAGCAATGAAACAAAAGCAGCTGCTTTTGTATTCCTCTCCAGGCTGCATACCTATTGACTGGTGTCACTCAAACCCAGGGTGGGGCACCCTTAATCCCAGCATCACACATCCTGTATCCAGCCACATTTGAAACCACTGTCTGTAACCACATGAGGCTTTTTGGGGACATCTAGGTAGAACCCATAACAGCTAGCCTTTTTTTTTTTGTGCGGGGGGTTGAACTCATGACCTTGGGTTGCCAAGCAGGCACTTACGATGCTGAGCTAAGCTCCCCCCTCCCCCCGGCCTCTCTAGCCTTTTTTTTTTTTTTTTTTAAACAAAAGTTTTAGACAGGTCTCTAAATTGCACAGGCTGGCCTTGAACTTGTGATTGTCTTGCCTCCACTGCCTGTGTAACCGAGATCACAGGTCTCTGAAACCATGATTGATTTTGTAACCTTTTACAATTTGATGAATATTAGGAATTAAGGGATATTTTGCTTTAAAACTGATTACTTTGAGAGCATTTAAAAGTTTCCATTGTGTTAGCAGAGTTGAATGATAAGGAGTGCAAAGAATGCTTTGGATGGACATACTTCCTACTTTTCAGATGTGGAGAGTCTAAGGTCAACCCACAGTTGTGAACACATAAAAACATTAAGTGTTATAAAATGTTATATAGTTATACTTTAAAGACTAGTCTTTATTTGTTGTCTCTGTGTTATCGTTTTAAGTTTTCAGTTTATCCTCTTAAAATCTCTAGAGGTTTCATCCCTAGACTTTTGTTTTTGCTAGCTACCGGATGAAATGCAGGTATCTCTTGGTGTCAGGATACTTTAACCATTATTGTTTAACCCTTAGGGGGATCACTGGAAGAAACATGACAAACTACAATTAAAATATTGCATGCTAAGGGCTAGGAAACCACTGTGCCTAGTGTATATGGATGTATCCAGAGGAGAGGAACTTCTGTTCCAGGCATGGGGAGATGCCATCTTTTCTGTCTCAGTGGATAGGTAAATGTTAGTGGTTAGATGAAGATATTCCAAGAAAAAATTGTAAAACTCCAGACCCCTTCTCCAAAAATTTTTTTGTAAAAGACCCAGAGTATGCAAGGTGTGGTCAAGAAACTCATTTGGAGTAATGGAGAAGAGTAGAGGGTTTACAGGAGGTGAGTCAGTAGATGGAGAGATGGCAAAGATCAGAGTTTAAAAGACTTCACATACTGTTCTTTGGATTTGGATTTAATATGAAAGACAACAAGAGGTCATGGAGGGATTTTACACATTGACACAATGTAGTTAGACTTTTTATGGGAGGGAAAGACCATTTTTACAGCACTGATTGATTAGAAAAATGTAATACTAGATAGAGACTTTTACCTTTTACCTTGATCCAGGATAGTATAGGTGCAAGTGGAAAATCAAGACATATTTTTGAAAACTTTAGAAGCCATAAGTGCCAGGATTTGACAGATGTGTTCAAAACGTCTACTCAGCCCTTAGGATGCCTGATTGGCTTAACCGACTGCCATCCATAATACGGCTATGTTTGTGTCTTCTCATCTCACTGATGGTCAGCTCTCTGAAGTCATCTGGTTGCAGGGTCAGTGTTTTCTCAGAGCAGTTGTGAAGTAGCTTCTTTTATTGTTATTTAAATGGTTTATAAAGTAAGTATGAGTCACTAGAAGTGATTGCAACTTGGGATATAGTAGGGTAGGGCGGAAAAATAATAGAGCAGTAGTAAAAATGTTGAAAGGGGAGAAATAAAAAGAGCAAAGAAAAATGGGGAGAAAGATTTAGGTCAGGGCTCTTTGAATCCATGTATAATTAGAACTCTACTTAATATTTTAGCTTATACAACTTTTCTTCTGGATATATTCACACCATGTAATCTTAAACTGTTGGTCTGTTATTGAACATTTTTTTAATTCCCACTGATAATCTCAGCAAATATCTCTTTTCTGATTTGGTTCCATTCTTTGGATATTTTAAGCTATTATAGAATCTTTTTCTGTATGTTAAGCCTAATTGCAATACATTACTTACATGTATATATTTCTATATCACTTTTTTTAAAAAAATAATTTTATTTAAAGAGAAAAAAAAACAAAAAACAGAATAAAGGGTAGCCACAATACCCTTGGAATAGCCACAAGGGTATTCCAAGGAAAAAAGGAAAAGAACAACAACAAAAAAACCTAAGAAATTATTGCTTGACAAATTACATACTGACTTCTTGGAAATAGTTGTTCAATTTACAAAGTTAAAACATGTAAAGTAGACATTCAAACAGTGAGACTGTTAACAGTTCTGCTCCACTATCTGACAAAAACAGCAATATGGTCATCCATCTTACCCATGCAAATATACATGCAATTGTATCAAAAGGGTAAAATTAAACACAACAAAACAGAGCAAAGCGGATCACAAGAAAGCAATGTAAGAGACAAAAATTTCAGAACTAGACAATCAGAGATAGTCACTCTCTATCATACTGACTCTTGTTGTCTTCCAAATAGTTGTCCATATTGTCACATACAGGGAATTCACATGAAACAACCTAGTATGGAATTGATCTGAGCAGGACGAGGAGGGCATTTCAGGTCTTCAAGACCAGACAGTAGGGAAGCCAAGAATGGCTGTCATAGTGACTCTCATTCTCCTCAAAACAGTTGTCCATACCTTCATGTGTGTTGAACTTAGACAAGGCAAAGCAAGCTAAGATCACTTTGAACAAAAAGTGATAGTTTTGCTTGATTTCACATCATGACATTATGGAATCAGCACTGGGTATTGTAGTGTCTCTTTTTCTTCAAAGTAGTTGTTCATTTCAACATGTGTTATATAGTTGGTTCTCGTAAACTGTTTATAAGCTCTACACATGTATGAGTCTCTACATGTATATCTATCATTTCTGTATTAGCAGGAAAAACAAAACAAAGCAAGATAAAACAATTCCTAGAAAAGCATGAGGCAGAAAAGTCACATAAAACCACAATACAAGGTGATCTACAATGGTTACCATGGTGTCTCAGCAGTGTATAACAACATTAATAAAAACAAAGCATTGGAGACATTACAAGACTTCAAAAGAAAGTAATAATCAAACCAGAGTGGGTATCTTAGTGAATCTTGTCATCTTCAGTGTAGTTGCCTATACACTTAGACTTGATGCTATCCATCATAACAGATTTAAATAAAATCAGTCAATACAAAGTAACAATCTAACAAACCAGATTCAAATAAGATCAGTCATAATAAGACAGTGTAAGTTATAAAGGGCTTCAGATTAAGTTGATAGGAAAATTAGGGATGATTACCATAATATGTCCTCTTATTTTGGGGATAGCTGACCATGTCCTCAAGTCTAGTGTAAGTAGACAAACTGGAACAGCATGTAATCCATCCAAGCCGAGTGGTGAGAATAATGTAAATTTTAAATCTTGTTACTCCATTAACAATATCCTCTGCCTCCCTTTTTTAGGCAATTCCTCCCCTTTCACTCCCATGGGGTGCACTGCTTGTTTTGCGTCCCACTGCCTCCCTATATAGAGCATCTCAATGGACCCTATCTCCTGATCTACTCTGCCTGTGTTTCTCTCTGTTAGTATTTCGAGGCCCTCTATACTAGAGATTACAGCCAATCTTCTCTGCCTCATTTCTGCTATTCTGTTTTTCTGCCATTGATAGTCTATTTTTCTCTTCCACTCCACTGTCTGCCTCATTCACTGAGGCCTCTCTGCCACTGTTCCTGAAATGCTCGTATTCTTGTTCTCTCTCCCTAGAATGTCCTTCAGTATTTTTGTAGGGTTGGACTGGTGGTCACAAATTCTCCTAGTTCCTCTTTGTCATGGAAGCATCTTTTTTCTCCATTAATTTCTAAAGAGAGTTTTGCAGGATACATCAATCTGGGCTGGAGATTGTTCTCCTTCAGCGCTTGAATTACTTTACTCCAAGCTCTACTTGACCTGATGGTCTGTGTCGAGAAGTCTGCCCTGATCTTGACGGATTTTCCTTTATAGGTGATCTATTTCTTTTCTCTGATGGCTTTTAATATTCTGTTCTTATAGTGAATTTCTGGGATCTTGATTATTATGTGTCTGGGTGTAGCTCTGTTTTGGTTGTAGGTGGCTGGAGTTCTGTATGCTTCATACCTCTGCATATCATTTTTTTTTTCTATGCTTGGGAAATTTTCCTTAATAATTTCTGTGAATAGCCTTTGTAATTCCTCTGGTTTGATTCCTGCTTCTTCATTCACATACTTTATTCTTAAGTTATAGATCCTCTTGTCATCTTCCAATCTTTGTAACTTTACTGCCTGTTCCCTTGTTATTTTTAAGAGATCTTCCCTTTCATGACCTCACATTGCAAGCCTGTGTTCAATTTTTGATAGTCTATCTTTGGTTTCTTTCAAGCAGTTTTGCCAGCTTTCTATCGAGTCTTTAGTTTCCTGATAATCCCTTTGAATCTGCTTCATGAATTCTAGGTTTTTCCTGAATTCTTCATTAAATTTTTCTCTCCATTGTGTTCCTCCATTGTTCTGTCTGTGTCTTCTTGAGAGGTGCCCAGCTCTTCTTTTATTAATCTACTTATCTCTTGTTTAATTTGAATTAATATTTCAGTTTTGGTCCCGCTTACAAGGTCCTGAAGATATCTCTTTATGTCCGCTAACGCTGTGTTTGATATTGCATTTTTGCTGCCCTTAATCTCTTTTGTATTTACCTCTCCTGGATCAATGTTCTCAGGGTTGGGGGCTGGGAGTTTTTTCGTATTTCTCCCTTTCGTCATGTTTTTGGTTCCTTCGATACAAGTGTACAGTGTAATTGGAAGACCCTTTTCTTGTTGGTTAAGGCTCCTCTAGAGGGTGCAGGCTAGGAGCTTTAGCCCTCTTCAGTAGGTTATCAGAGATTAGAGTTCACTCACGGACAGTGTGGGCTAGCTCCTCCCTTCCGGGCCAGTCAACCTTTGCAGGCCTTCCCTGCGTCAGTGTGCACTGATCTCAGGGAAGTAATATTGTAGCGACTCACTGGGTCCCGGCCAGGGGCGAGGCCTAGTCCAAGCAGATTCCACCAATCCACTTGGCGAGGGGAGCAACCAGCTGAAGCCACTTCCTTATGGAGTTAGGGCTGTCCTGCCCAAATCCAATATGTCGTCCAGGCAGTTTCCCCTTTCCCGTGGGAGGGTCTTATTCCCATCACTCACTGCGTGTTGATGCCGGTCCCCAAGAACTGCTGGGCTCCCCGACCTCCGACTTTAGCTTGGCTGCAGTGGGAATTCACGGTGCCTCTGGGTGGATCACGTGCAGGCCCGGTCCGGGCGAGCCGCACGCAGGGCTGTTCAGCTCTGCGCTTCGGTGGCTCAAGCCAGTTGCTTGCAGATCGCTTGTTCAGGTCGGGCAGGAATTCAGGCGGCTTGAGGAGGGCGCCATGCTTGCTGATCTTATCTTTACTAATAGTAGCCCCAGGACCTCATATTCGAGCGGTTTTTTGCACTTTAGTTTCTTCCTGGGTTGTGAGAGTGCATCTCTCTCTGTTTGCGTCTCTCCAGGGTGTTTTATTTTGGCATTTGAGCTGTCTCTCTCAGAGAGGGTCTCTCTCCTGCTACCTACCAGTCCGCCATCTTGTCTTAAATCTCTATATCACTTTTAATGGAACTTTGCAGGTTGGGATTTATTTTAGGAAAATACAGAAAGAAACATGGAAACAACATGTTGAAGTTGGTGAAGCTTGCATTTTCTTTATTAGCTTACTGAATGACTGCAGCATTTCAGAAAGAATACTATGAAGAGGAGCATTATATATAAATTGTATATAAACTGCTAATTCTTAACCAACTAATTTACTCTCGTTGCCTTTAATTTTTTAGCTAATAGTACCAAAAGAAAGTAAGTGAGATCTTATATCACTGCTGAATCTGAAACTTTTCTTAACTTTCTCCTTTTGAAAACCTACCTACAATCCTATTTCTGGAACTTCTCGCCACATACCCAAGAAAACAAGTTAAACAAAACAAAACAGACTAAAATCACTCTGAACAAAGTATAATAGTATTGCTGGATTTCACATCATGATGCTACGGAATCAGCACTGGATACTTTAGTGTCTCTTTTTCTTCAGAGTAGTTGTTCATTTCATTGTGCATTATATAATCAGTTCTCATAAACTGTTTATAAGTTCTACACATGTGTGAGTCTCTACGTGTATGTCTATCTTTTCTGTATTAGAGGGAAAAACAAAACAAGACAACAAAACACATTCCTAGAAAAACACGAAACGAAAAAGTCATATAAAACCACAATACAAGGTGATCTACAATGGTTACTATGATGTCTCTTGTTATCTTCAATAGAATTGTCTCTATCATCAGACATAGTATAATTGAACATAGCAGTACGTAACAATATTAATTAAAATGAAACATTGGAGATATTATAAGACTTCAAAAAGCAGGTAATAGTCAAGCTAGAGTGGGTATCGTAGTGAATCTTGTCTTCAGAGTATTTGCCTATACTTTCAGACTTCATACTATCAATCATAACAGATTTGAATAAAATCAGTCAATACAAAACAGCAATCTAACAAACCAGATTCAAGTAAGATCAGTCATAATAAGACAGTGTAAGTAATACAGGGTTTCAGATTAAGTTAACAGGAAGTTAAAGATGGTTACTGTAGTATATCCTGCTATTTTTGGAATAGCTGTCTGTGCCCTCAAGTCTAGTAGAAGTAGACAGACTGGAACAGAATATAACCAAACTAAACAGAGCGATAAGAACAATGTGAATTTTAAACGCTGATACACTGTTAACAATGTCCTCTGCCTTTTTTAGACAATTCCTCCCCTTTCACTTTCACAGGGTGCATTGTACATTTTGGGTCCCACTAACTCCTTTAGTTGTTAGGTTAGGGTGCAATCCGTTGGTTTCCTAAGTGGTTCTAAACCTTTTTACCCCTGAGCTTAATCTTAAGTTGTATTCCTTTACCTATTAAAGCTTTAAGGTTATAGCTGAGTAGTTCTCCACTGCACAAAAGTGTCATGTCTTTCCAACCTATCTGCAGTTGCTGGACAAGCTGCCCCTTTTTCTCTCTGGTTCCCTGTCACATAGAGCATTGTTTTCTCATCTTTGACTTTCAGTCCATAAACCCTCTTTCAGGTAAATTATATTCCTATTCAGAGCATCTCAATGGGCCCTATCTCCTGATCTACTTTGCCTGTGTTTCTTTTTGTTAGTGTATCAAGGCCATCTATGTTAGAGATTATAGCCAACCTTCTCTGCCTTATTTCTGGTATGCTATTTTTCTGCCATTGGTTGTCCAATTTTCTCCTTCATTCCACTGTCTGCCCCGTTTATTGAGGCCTCTCTGCTACTGTTTCTGAAATCCTGGTGTTTTTTTTTCTCCCTCTCTAGAATGTCCTTCAGTATTTTTTATAGGGTTGGATTGGTGGTCACAAACTCCCCCAGTTCCTCTTTGTCATGGAAGCATATTGTTTCTCCATTAGTTTTGAGAGACAGTTTTGCAGGGTACATCAATCTGGGTTGGAGGTTATTTTCTTTCAGGGCTTGGAATACTTAGCCCCAAGCTCTTCTTGATTTGATGTTTTGTGTTGAGAAGTCTGTCATGATTTTGATGGGTTTTCCTTTATAGGTGATCTGTTTCTTTTCTCTGACTGCTTTTAATATTCCGTTCTTGTGCTGAATTTCTGGGATCTTGATTATTATATGTCTGAGTATAGCTCTGTTTTGGTTGTAGGTGGCTGGAGTTCTGTATGCCTCATGCATCTGAATATCATTTCCTTTTCCTATCCTTGGGACGTTTTCCTTAATTATTTCTGTGAATAGCCTTTGTATTTCCTTGGTGTTTACCCCCGCTTCTTTGCTCACATTTTTTATTCTTAAGTTAATAGATCCTCTTGTCGTCTAGCCTTTGTATTGTTACTGTCTGTTTCCTTGTTATTTTAAAGAGATCCTTCCTTTCATGATCATACATTGCAAACCTATCTTCAAGATTTGTTAATCTATCTCTAGTTTCTTTCAGGCAGTTTTGCCAGCTTTTGATGGAGTTTTTAATTTCCTGGTAATATCTTTGAATCTGTTTCATGTATTCTAGGTTTTTTTTTTTAATATTCTTCATCTAAGGTTTCTCTCCTTTTTTTGTGTTCCTCCATTTTTCATCTGTGTCTTCTTGAGAGGTGCTTAGCATTTCTTTTATTAATCTTTTTATATTTTGCTTTATTTGTATTAATATTTCAGTTTTGAGTTTGTCTATAATGTCATAAAGATACCTCTTTATGTCAGCTGATGTTGTATCTGATATTGCATATTTGTTGCCCTCTATCTCTTCTGTATTTACCTCTCCTGGGGCCATATTCCCTGAGTTGGCTGGAGGCTTTTTCTTATTTTTTCTCTTGGCATGTTTCTTGTTTCTTCCATACAGGTGTATGGTGGAGGTCCCAGCCCTTTTTGTATTGGTTATGGTTCTTCTGAAGTCTGCTGGGTAGAGATTGCTGCTGTCTCCATTTTGCTGTTGGTTACTGAGGTGCAAGCAGGGGCGGTGTAGGCTGGCTCCTCCCCTCCGAGCCAGTCAACCAGTGGGGGCCTTCACCATGTTAGTGTGTGCTGCATGGACAGAAGGGGTTCGGGACAGCTTCAGGGACAATTTCATCCCTGGCTATTGGGTTCCAGCCAGGGGCTTGACCTAGCACAATCAGATCCCACCAATCTGCCCTGGGCAGGGAGCAGCCAAGTGAAGTCACTGCCATTCCTTGTTCAGGCCCAATACCAATATGTCGTCTGGTCGGTCACCCCTCTCCCACAGCGGGGAGGGCAAATTCCAAGCACTCAGTGTGGGTTAGTGCAGGTCTCCATGCCTGCTCTGTTCTCCGTTGGGCTCGCCAACCCCTGACTTCAGCACAACTGCGGCCCCTGTGAGAGCGCCAGCTCCGGTGACTGCGAGTTGGGCCAGCTCTGGTGAGAGCGTGTCTGGCTCCAGCCTTCCGTCCACGTTTTTCTTTTCTTTCTTTTTCTTTTTCCTTAGTTTCTTCCTGGGTTGTGAGAATCCCTCTCCTTTCGTGCAGTCTTCTCCATGGTGGTAAATTCTAGCATCTGAACTGTTTCTCTCAGGTTCTTTCTTCTTCTAACCCAGTTTATGATCATCTGGAAGGGAAGAATAACCGGCAGTTTCATATCTCCCATCACTACAGGGAGCAGCAGGCTCTTCACAGCGGAGCTTGGTGCTTTGGTATTGTTCAGTTGGCAGATGGGAATGATGTGCATGTCTGTCTTGTTTTGTTGGCATATAAATTTTCTATTACCATTTTTCTAATCGTTTTGCATTCCACACACAGATAAAAAATGTTATCACACTTAATTCCTTTTAACTAAAGACTGTCTTTAGCCTGAATTAGTTAATGCTGTTATGATCATAATTGTTTTTTCTTTTTTTTTCACAATTGTTTTTTCTGTCAAAAAATGAACTTTGTGGTGGCAGTAGCTAGATGCTCATCAAAGCTTTGCATTTTCTCTTTTATAGCTATTGCTGTGCAGTGAGTGACTAGCCTGGGGTTTCCTTCTCCATGTCTGTGTTGGTTACTTTTCTTTGGTGGCTGAGAGAAAATACCCAATACCCAAAATTAAGGAAGGAAAGATTTGTTTAGCTCAGTTTGTGGGCATGTGTTTCACATCCTTGACCTTCTCTTGCACAGGATGTGGATATCTACAAAGAAAGGACTCTGGCTCCCTACTGAGTAGCTTAAACTTTTAAACGTCTCAAGTTGACACAGTATATCAACCATAACAAAGTCCTTTTGCATCCAACTGGATTCTTGTGACTGGGTCTTGATAAATGACTGTTCTGCTTCTCCCCATTAGCCTTTCTATGGATAAGAGAAATATTTGTGTGTTAAGTCTCCGTGGTTTTGTGGGTATATCTGTTACTGTGGCTACTGTCACCTTGACTAATACAAATTCTCTTATTATTTTGTTATTTAACTTTAAAATAGCAGTGAAGTTCGTATCTGTGCAATGGTTATCTTCAGAAGTGTCTCCTTGGTACTAAATTTTATTACCATTGGCTGATATCTCTCCAGAGACTGTCTGGTTGAACCTGTGTCTTACTCATAGAAGTCTTGAAGACAGAGCTTATAAAGAAGGGCCTTTTCCATCTGCTTTGTGACAACAGGGATGAACTTGTATTTGTGTTTGGGCTGGTGTAATAATCTATCATAAATTGATGGCTTATCCACACAGAAATTTATCTTTGTCACTTCTGGAGTCTGAGAAACCCAAGATCAAGGTAGTGGTATATGCGTTGTGTGATAAGCGTCTGATTCCTGTTTTATAGATGGTCATCTTCTTGGTATAACTTTATGGTAGAAGGGCAGGGAACTCTCTGGTACCTTTTCTTTTAAAAAGTAAGTGCACTAATCCTATTAATAAGAGCTCTGTCCTCAAAATACTCAGCCTCATCACCATCACATTGGGGAAATAGATTTTAGCAAATGAATTTAGAGAGATACAAATGCTCATTTTGTAGCTTATTCTAACTGGGAATTATTATTGAATGTTCCAATACTGTTATCTTTTTGGGGAGGGGAGGACGAGGTCTGCCTATGTAGTCTGGGCTGGTCTTGAACTCATGACAGTCCTCCTTTCTTAGCCTCCCAAGTGCTGGGTTTACGGGAGTGTGGCACCACACCCAGCTCAGATACTGTATTTTGACAAGAGAGATTTTTGTTCTGGGAGGTGGTATAAGGACAAAGAGTTAATGATGAGACAAAAATTTATGATTCTAAGGTTTCATTTAGAATAAATTGAAGCTTCATGAAAGAAGTTTTAGCAGATCTGATCCACATGATTAAACTGTCTCCAAACTAAAGATTGGAAAGGCATACTGAGACCTGAGATGAATTTTACAAGAGGGAATTGAATGAATACAAGAGTTGAATGTTGTTGCATTTATCATTCAGTATTACATACTTTTCCATTCGCCCCTTTAGACCTGCTCCACCCCCCCCCCCACTCTGCTGTATATTACGGGAGGCTGACTTCTATGGATTGTATTGGAGGCTCCCTTATTTTCTGACTTCCAGTTGAGCTCATCATTGTGAGTCTGATGCTGACAGATTGGAGGGAAAGAGGAGAATGAGGTCAGATGATTTGTTTGGAGTCTTTCTTCCACATCAGGTGTTTATAGTTGGCTGTATCTTTCTGCTAAAAATCACATGTGGTTTCTTCCTATAACTTCTCTCTTCTTGTTCTAGAAATTACTTTCTACTTGTGCTCATGCAGGTACTATGCCATCCCTTGTTGGTTTCCTGCATCTCTTACCACACCTTTGTAAAATAATCTCTTTATTAAACTTTCCATAGTTTTTCAGTTTGAATGTATAGTCCATTTTCTGCCATGACCTGGATTGGTAGTCTGTGGTTCTCTGATAAACTATTGAAATTCTGAATATGAATAATAATCTGTTTTTGGTGTTCAGGATCCACTTCACCATGTACTCCTCAAAAGAACCACAATAATCTTATGGGTCCCTTTACACATCCTGTTGTTTAACAACTCTTGGGTTATGTGCATGGCCTTACTCTTTACCCGAGCTGTTCTGTGTGAAGCTCCATTGCTGTGGGTCTCTTTGTTGTGATTTTGGCAGTTAGGGATGATATTTTGTATACATTATATGCTGTTTCTAATGTTCAATAGTAGTTGCTAATCTCTGATTATCCTTAGCATAACCAGTTTCTTTGAAGTCATGGATCAAGTTTTAATTGTTTAAAAAATTTTTGTGGTCAGGATAGTGCCAGATTATCAGTCAATAAAACATTTTAAAAAAATAAAACTTGATAGTAGTAGGAGGGATACTAATTTCCTTCTCTTTTGGTCTTCAACTATAATTAGTTACCAGATTTACTGGTCACATATCTCAAAAACCTTTGAAATGTATCTCTGACCATCTTCATTGTCATCACCTTGTTTCATGCTTTTATTATATTTCCTTACTCCATTTCCACATACTATAGGTCTCACTCCTTCCATGTTCATCACCTCTGCTCCAGCTACCCTAATGTGCTTGAACTGTCTTACCACATAGGCACAAGTACATTTTTAAGTCCTTCGTGTTCTTCAGTCTTTCCCGATCACCTTTAGCCTAAAGTTCAAACCTCTAGGCAAGCTGCACAAGTCCCTTTGTGATGTTTTTTCAGTGTTTATTTCTTGGTAGTCTTTCATTGCTATTGCCTGGTTTGATTGTGGCAGAGTATTTGCAGTTAGGTCTCCATTTTCTAAAAATTTGTTTCTATAGCTTAGCACAGATTGTTCTTTCTTTGAAGCTAACTCCTACAAATTCTTAGCTGAGACTCAGGTCAGGTTTCCAGTACTCCCCTAATGACAGTGTTGGATCTGTGAAGGAAGATGTGGAGTGGGAGAGAAGTAGAATTCAGGAGCATGATGTTGTTATGCAGTTTTAATCTTATCCTGCCCCATGTAGGGTTTTATTTGTCTTTGAATGAATGTGTGTATGCATGTACAGCAGTATTGAATAAGGGAAGTGGTATTTCCCCAGTGTCTGCTGTGTACTAGGACCCAGCTCACAAAGCTTATAAGTAGAGGGACACTGATTTGTACCTAGATCTTTTGACTCCAAAACCCATTTTTGTACCTTCACATTGCACTTGGTCTTATAAAAAAAAAAGCACAGAACTCAAGTGCCTGAACTGGGGTCAGACTGCCTTTGTCTGAGCCTTATCCTGTTATTTGGTGTACCTTGATGTGTATTTGTAATGTGAGTTTAATAATAACACCTATTGGAGAAGCTGTTTTGAGAGTTGAATTCATGTTTGTAAAGCCCTTAGAAGAATATGTAGCACATAGTAAACACCACATAAATGTTTGTTAAATAAATGAATTAATATGAGAGGAAAGTATTGGCAACTATAGAGAATATGAATTTCATCAATACTTTCACAAATCCCTAAATTTTTAATACCTATTGAAAGGACATTACCAGATTCACTAGTAAAGTAAGACCTAGGTCTTTCAAGGTACCTGTAGAGTTTCTAGCATTAGTTTTTTACTACTACTCTAACAAGTGGCATAAAAACACATCTATTTATTATTTTCAGAAATCTGACACCATTTTACAATGCCAGAATCAAGGTGTAGGTAGGGCTTCGTTTTTTCCATGAAGCTGTAGGGGAGAGAGGTTTATTTGCTCAGTTGGGTTGCTGAAAGAATTCACTGTCTTTAGCTTATTGGACTGAGATCCCCATTTCTGTACTGGCAGTCAGGTAAGGGCATTCTTACCTCCTGCGGGCCTTTCCTTAGTACTTACCTGCCTGTAGCTTGCTACATCTCAGAGCCAGCAAAAGAACTGACTTTTTCTCAAGATACCATCTGCCTGACCCCTCATTAGTGCATCTGTATCTCTTAGAGCTGAGAAAGATTTTCCTGTTTAAGGATGTTTGTGATTAGATTGGGCCCACTCAGATCAGATACTGCAGAGTAGCTATCCTATTTTTAATCATATCTGTACATTCCCTTTGTTGTGGGAGGAAATATATTTTTGTATTCTTGAGATTAGAACAGAGTATCTTTAGGGGAGTATTACCTATTCTCCTTACAATGTTTCTTATTGAGTGCCAGTAGAAATAAAATGGGGTACACATTTTTATAAACACTGAACTATAGTTAGTTTTTAGTGTATTTTGTGTCCTTGTGTCCAGGAATAAAAATTCTAGAGTGATACCTCTGAAATAGTATCTTACAGTGTACTTTTTTTTGGGTTTGCAGTATTACATCATCCGGAAATTGCTGCAAACCTGCTCTTCACTTTTTATTCATTTAACAGATTCTTCTTGAATTAAAATGGTAGTTTACCTGGGGGTGAGTCCATAGGAAAGAGTCCATAGGAAGATTAAATGTGAATTGTCCATAGGAAGATTAAGAACTCTAAGTAGTCATATAGTCAATAGTTGTATTTATCTTTTTAGGGTCAGGGATATTTCGCCACATGGCTAACATAATAAAAAGTGATTCAGGTATTCCCAGATGTAGTATATTCAGTGCCTGATGCTATTTATTTATTTATTTTTATTTGTGGTGAGGCTTGAACCCAGAGCCTTTGCACAGAGCAAAATCCCTATCCCTTTTTAAATTTTGAGATAGGGTCTTGCAGAGTTACTAGGTTCCCCAGGATGGGCTTGAATTTGTGGTCTTTCTGCCTCAGCCTTCTATGGTGTTGAGATTATAACCATGCGCCATCAAGTCTGGCTCTGAAGTAATTTTATTTTAAAGATTCAGTGTAAACTTTATGTTGTAGTGTAAGTAAGAAAAGATTGGGATTTTAGTCTTTTTATAAGAATGTGGTTTTACTTTGCATGTTTGCACCGTTTCTTTCCTTACAATAAATGTGCTCGTATTTTTCTTTTCTTGTAATTAGTAGGCAAGATTTTGATTTAATGAAAAGTAATTTGTCCTAGCACTAGGAAAAAAAAAAGTAAAACAAGGAAAGCAAAAAGATGTAATGCGTAGTATGACAACTTTTTAGCAGTGTTTAAAATATAATCAATACATTATAAGTATGAAATAAAGTAGAAAACTGAAGTAATTAATAAAAATACATGTCGTAGTTTATAGTTTTATGTGGGTACAGACAGTGGCTCATGTCTGTAATCCCAGCACTCAGGAGGCTGAGGCAGGAGGATCATTATAAGTTCGAGACCAGCCTGAGCTACAAAGTGAGCTCAAGGCCAACTTAAAATGTATAGCGAGACCGTGTCTCAAAAAGACAAAAACAAAAAACCAGAACTTAGATCACAAACCACAATGGTCGTTGGACAGGGACATTTTAATATAAAACAGCTTATGAACCTGAGGCAGGGGCAGCCCGCTCCTCTAGGGCTACGGATGGGTGCCGGCAGAAGAAACAAGCTTGTAAGAGCCCCTTTCCTTGTCCCTGAGCTGACTATGCCTTGTTGGCGGTGTAGCTGTGGCCACTGTTTCACCACAGGCCAGGAAGGGAAGCCCAGGATCCTCTGTGGGGTTGCCAGGGAGACTTGCTGGTGGAGGTGCCTAGGAAACTCACTGGGAAGCCTGTTGGGGTGCCAGCCAGACTTACTGAGAAATTGACTGCTGGGTACCAAAAGCTGCTGGAAAGATGGCTTTGGGGTGCTGGTAAAACATGTTAGGGGTTTAGCACCTCTGGGTGTCTGTAAGCTCCAGGTAGCCATGAGCTGTAGCAGGAAAAGGGAGATGCAGAATCTGGAAGAGACACTTTTCTACCTTTGGTGTCACCGTGGGTCTCCTGACAAAGCTTTACCAGCTTTATGCTGGTAAAGGTGGTAAGGTGGCAGAGGAGGAGGGGGAGCGCTAGTGGACTCCACACAGCGGGGCAGATAGCCGGCTCTTCACAGCAGTTTAGGGTCATTTCTCTTTCGTGCTGCTGGGCTGCTTTCTCTGGTTGCTTGGGGTCGCTTTCGTTCTGGGGCACACCTGTTGGAGAAGCTGCCCTCTGCGAAATCCAGGGCAGATGAGAGCAGACCATGTTGTCATAAGTTGTCTGGTGACGTATGTTCTCAGGAGGGTGCATATTACTCACACTTTGTTGGGCGGAGTAAGTTACATGATCACCTCTAACTTGAGGTAGAGAGAGAAATGTGTGTAAAGGAACATCCAGAAATAGTTACTGAAGAATATAACTGCTACAGGATTGAAAGAATTGACATTAAAAATTTTGTAGTCCCTAGGATAATTATTTGTAATTCCCTCTTGTAAATGTTGCCTTCCTTGCTTTGTAGTTTTTATGAAGTTTAGTGAGAAATAACATCAACACAAAAATGATGGTGCTTTTAGCTTCTGGGTCAGTGAGCTCAAATTACACAGTGAGTTTAATCGTTTGTATACAACAGTGAAACTGAGAATAAATGTAAGCAGCAGGAGTTGTTTTTTTTTTTTTTTCTCTTTTGGTACTGGAGGTTGAACCCAGGGGTGCTTCACCACAGAGCTACATCTAAAGCCCTTTTTATTATTTTTTTGAGACAGAGTGGCTATGTTGCCCTGGCTAGTCTTGAACTTTTGATTTTCCCAAGTAGCTGAGATTATAGGTGTTTGCCACATATTTTGGCTAGAAAATAATTTTTTAAAGCTTTGCTACAAATATACTTTATTTAAAAATTGTACATTTTGAAAATTTGCATCAGCTTACATTTGAAAGATACTATATGAATTGCAAACTCTTTCTGTTGAAAGAAGTGTGTTTCATATGGCCAGCCTTGGATAGGAGTAGGAAAATAAGACTTAGGTTATTGGATTAGAGTTTCAGCCCCTTCATTTGTAAGCTTTTTACCACAAAGGTGTCACTTTAAACTCCCTGTACTCTATAAAATGAAGTTTGAAAGGAAAGATCCACAGTCTCTGAACTGAAATGGATCAAGTAAGAAAGGTAAAGATGCATATGTCATATAATGTCATTCTTCCTGTAACCAAGTGCAGTAAGATTTCTCCAGTGCAAAGTCTGAATATTTACAAGTGGGTTAAATAAAGACTATGCATAGCCTCATTCCAGTTCAGGTCATGAATTATGGCTCAGACTTAGAAAAAACATTCTCACTTTCAGAACTTTTTGAATTTTAGAATAATAGTTAAGGAATTATGGACGGATGATATATTCATTATAGGGTTAAAGTGATATTGTGTAAGTGAAAGTGTCTGCAAGGTATAAATTGCAGTTTTGCTGTACCCTGAGCCCCTATGTGTGTTCATTGTGGCCACTGGTGTTATGATAACAAGTAATATTTAAAAGAAAATTTGAAAATTAGGATTTGCTACTGTAGGCTCATCTACATAGACCAGTATTGGGGCCTTTATAAATAGCAGAGGTATTACATGTCAAAAATCTGATCGTATAAATCTTGCTTAAAGTATCAGTCTCAGCTGCATGCAGTCTTAATTTGGATTCTCTCCTCAGAATCATGGAACATGCAAAATGATAAGGGATTATTTGCCCAGAGATGTGTGCACAAATAATGCAATTCTAGATGTATAAGAAATTAATGGATACCTTAGGACATTAGAATTTAATTTTTTCTAGATTCTGGTTGACAAAGGCTAGAAAAAGTGTACAAGTCTTAGCATGCAAATAAGGTTCTTCCTGAGTGCTGTTTATATATTTATTGTTTTTAAACTTCTCCCCTTCTACTGGATATTTTAACTAATTATATCTCTTTAATTTAGTGCCTACTAATATTTTTTCATGTTATGCCACCCACAAGAAAAAATGAGATGTATATGTCATATTGGCAAGCTGGAAAAGATTTGAGAGCCTGGGACTAGTTGAAAAAAAAATCATGTTTTTGGTTGTATAATTACAAGCAAAGCATAATAATTGTAGAGACTTTTAAACAAGATATTCTCAACATCTGAAATGAGATGCTTAGCAGTCTTCTGTGAGCACATTTTTTTTATATTGGGTTTACTTATTTCTTTTTGAAATTGATGCATAGAATTTCAAGACTGTTTCATGATGATCTCTTGAAGTTCTTATTGGTCACCATGAATAAGAAACTATATACACATAGTAGAAATTGTAGGAAGCTCATTTTATACTATTAGTCAGATTTTTGAAAATTTACCCTCTTCAAATTTTATTTCAAAGGTAGTAATATTCTTTGATCTTTGATTTCTTTTGTTGACAAATGTGATGTTGAAATTTCTGCTAAAACTGTAGATGGATTTCATATATAAAAAGTTCATATAAACTTTTCCAGAAATATCACATATTTAAGAATAACAAAGATATTCTTCCTTAAGTATGTAAAGTGCTCTGCCAGTCTTAATTTTTCTTTAGGATTCAAATTATAGCATTAATTATTACTGCCAAATCATTCTAACCTCATTTTATTTCTGGAGCTGAACTGTTGCTTTAAATCTGTAAACTTTGTGCACTCATTACTGTATTTTCATATGGTTTCTGGAAATTTTTGACTAAATTTACTCAAGTGTTCAGATGTTCAAAACTGTCCATTAAACCTGCCCCACCCTGTGGTGCTGGACATTGAAATCAGGGCCTTGTGCATGGCGTAATGTGCTCTCTGCAGTTTCGCTGTATCCCGAGCCCCTAAGCTCGTGTTGTGGAGCCCATTAACTACCTTTTAACAATACTGTAAAGTGGGAATCACTTAGAGTTTCAGTATCTTAAACCCGTAGACTTTAAAAATGCTCCTTTGCACAGGCAGTGCATTGATGTGTGAAACACAGGTTCTGATATTGTTTCTTTGTATAAAGACAATGGTAGTACTTGGTATTATAAGATTGGATTCATTTCGATGTTATTTTAGGTCAAATCAATAATTTTACAGGCAAGATTTTGTGTTTAGGGACTCTAGGAATAAAATATTGCATTACTTGAATTTCAGGTTTTCTAAAAAGTTATAGAGCCTTCCTTCTTATCATTGCAAATTTACACAGTATTTCCTTAGTATTTTGTTTTACAGTCATAACCAATTTGAACATTTCCTTTGCTTTTGGTGTGTCTTAGTATAGATAAGATTTTAAAAGTATTCTTTGGGAGCTGTAATGCTAGTTATTAATTCAGTGGGTTTACTAACTATAGATCCATTAATCTGCAATGAAAACTTTAATCATCTTTTTCATTGTGTTGTTTCTATGTTTTCTGACATGCCCTCATTATACTCAGTGATATAACTGGAAGTGTCATTCATTCTTCTTTTCTTTTTAGTTCACTGATTTCAAATATAATGTTGGCTGCTTCTATACAGATTGGTAAACATGATTTTGCTACTATGTTGTTTTTCCCTTCCAGACAGTCAAAAAAGTTACAATTCTGTTTTGTGATAAGGTGCTGAAATTACTTACTTGGCCTCATTGGTTTATGTGATAACTTTTTAATGCAAATAAGGCCTTAAATTTGAAGAAGAGAGTTATCAGTATACAAGAATTCAAATTTGAAAAACTTGTCCTGCTTATTAGTTATTTAAACTGCTACTTTAGTAAAGTTTTGAATAATTCACACTTATTCTTGATTAAATGTTTAAAATAAAAGCCTTCAATCCCTTTGCTGAATTTATTTAATTAAATTATATTAAATTATTTTTTATTTCTAAAAGTAAGATAATACATTATGAAATTCTGCCATGAATCAGTGTGTTGCTGATTATTAACATCAACAATCAAGACAGCTGGGTAAGGTGGGATGGCATGTGCTGTAGTCCCAGGTACTTGAGAGGCTCAGGCAGAAGGAGCCAAAGTTTGAGAATAGCCTGGGCAATTTAGGAAGATAAAATAAAATTTAAGAAAGGGCTGGGAATGTAGCTCAAATTTAAGAAAGGGCTGGGAATGTAGCTCATCACTAGAGTGTTGGACTAGCATGTGAGGCCCTGGTTCAATAAGAAAGGAAAAAGAAGAAAGAAGGGAAGATAGAAAGGAATAACTTGTTCTATTAAAGGACATCTAATACAGGATACTGCTGTTGCTGCTAAGATAATGATAGCAATCATTCATACTTTACACTAAAAGTATGAAATAAGTAAACTAAAGATCCATGTTTTTACATGTGTATGTAAAATAACTCAGTTGTGGAGGAGTAATAGATTGCTGGCGATGATCTGGAGGAAGGTCAGGGAGAGGTACCAGTTTTACAAGGCAGTATATATTCTCTATTCTTTAAAAGAATTGTGAAAATATTCCTTGTACATATTTAAGGTTGCATCTAAAATTTTCCAGTGTAGCAAATGGTATAAAAAAATCAAAGGCAATGTTATTGCATTAGATTTCTCTTTGTTCTCCCTAAAAGGATGCATTTTGAGTGTCTGCTATATAACAACTACTGTACTAATTTAGGAAACAGGGGAATAAGATATAGTCTCTGCCCTTGGGGTGCTCACAATTTAGTGGAAAGTAGTCATATAAATAAATAATTGAAATACATGATAAATGCTTTAAAATAATTATGTATCAAGTGTTGAACTGACACAGAACTTGGAAATTTTAAAGAAGGCTCAGATTCAAACTGGCCTTGCAGGAAAATTATGAGAGAGATATTTTAGACATGAGCAAAGGATGGACTATGAAAAAAATGGAAAAATGATGTTTTTCCATCACATATACAATTAAAGAAGGAAATGTTTATTTTGGCTCATAAGTTTATTTAGGTTTTGGCCATGGTCTGCTGGCTCCAAGGCAGAAATGGCAGCGGGGAGGAAAGCAGTTTGCCTCTTGACAGGCTGGAGGGGAAGAGCCAGAGAAATGATCCACCCTTCAAAGGTATGCCCCCAGTGATCTGCCTCTCCCACCAGGCCCCACCTCCCAGCAGCATCTTCAGGGATGCAGTCCTCAGTAGCAGCCCCAGGACCAAAGCACCTTCCGAAAGCCCCTCTGCTGAACACATAAGTCTTCTCAGGGACATTTCTGATTCAAACTATAACAGTGTCTTTGAGGAATGACCATTATTTTTATATTGCTAGGTACATGGACGGTGGCAAGAAAGGAGAATGGTAGAAGATAAAACTGATTGATTTTGGTCTTTTGTAATAGGTCTTGTGTGCTGGACTGGTAGTCATCTCATGGGTGGTACAGAGATAGTACTTTTTAAAAATATTGAATCACTTTCATGCAGATTGGTAAGTCTTACTGGGAGAAGTTACCTAACACCGTCATCCAGTGTTGTCCTTAGAGGTGAGTTATGGGACCTGGTATGGTTGGTGTGGATTCGTGGGGTCCTTGGAAGGCATATTTATGTAGGTTTTGGCCATGGTCTGCTGGCTCCAAGGCAGAAATGGCAGCGGGGAGGAAAGCGGTTTGCCTCTTGACAGCCTGGAGAGAGAAAGGGAAGGAGCCACCCTTTAAAGGCATGCCCCCAGGGAGCTGCCTCTCCCACCTGCCCCACCTGCCAGCAGCACCTTCAGGGACGCTGTGGCCTGAATCCAGGCATATTGTGGCCTGAATGTCAGTGCCTGCCTGGTCCTCTAGTGTCCTGTTGTTGGACGTAACAGAACAAGTTTCAGCATAGGTGATTTTGTGGCACTTGTATTTTTCAGGGTGTTATCCTGAGGCACAAGCATTTCTGGCCCTATAAGAGACATTGGCATCTCATCTAGACATTTATGTGACTGTGACTGCCCGGGTGCTTTATAGTGACAGCAAAGTGCTATGTACTGGAGGCCTAATGACTTGTTATTTTAATGAGGATGCTATCAGGAAAAGCTTGATATGGTTTTAAATATCAAAACATGACCCTAACAAAGAGGTTAATTTAACACTTTCTTTTTTTTTTTTCTTTTTTGGTACTGGGGATCAAACTCATGACCTTGCACCTACCAGGCAAGTGCTTGAGCCACTGAGCTAAATCCCCAGCCCTATTTAACACTTTCTAAAATTCAGCAAGTGATTTGTAAATTATTAGAAGTCTGTATAAATACTTTATGCTGTAATTCCTGTTACATGGTAAACACATCTGTATATCTACATCTACAGTTTATTTGGAAAAAAGATTTTTAATTTATATATTGATTTGTATATTTTATATTACTGTATCAGCTGTTAAATATTTAGAATCTCACATGCTTGCTTGTATGCTATGTTAAGAAGTTTGAATTTATTTCATTGGCATGTTTGATTTTCAGTGAAAGGTTGTAAAATAAGAATAGAAGATTTTGAAATAAGGGTCTGTTATAGTATGTCAGTAAGTCCTGTTGATTTGATATCAGAAGGTCTCACTACAATGAGGGTTTTTGCAAGTGTATTTCTATTGGTAGCCTTCTGGGGCCTGTGTGTCTATTTTGTTGTCCTCTGAATTTGTTGTGGAGTATCTTCTTAAAAATAAAATTTAAGAGAACCAGTATAGAACTAATTCTCTGGCTGAGTAATCTTTCTGTCAGTTTGAATAAAATTCAGTTACCTTAACTTTACATACAAGATCTTTTACCATCTCTCCTCAGCCTATTTTACTAGCTTCATCTTCTACTTCTTCCTTTCATATGCCTTTCTTTTTAACTATAATAAAGTTGTCACTGCATCTGGAGCATCAAAGGAGAGAAGAGGATCCTCCCATGAGGAAGTTATGATGGAATACAACATTTAATAAATTGATGGCTATATCTGTCTTGAAATAGTTGAGATTGAGGCCAGATCAGTTCTTCTTTCATTTAAAAAATTACATTAAAATCACCTTTGGAAGCAGCTGAGATACTGCTAAGGACATAAAATCTTATTACTCATTTTCTTCAACTTCAACACGGAATCTTATGGAATTGTTTTGGAACACATGCTTCCAATCTGCCACCAGATTTTGCAGCAGGAATTTATATAACTGTGCCATAGCTCAAACTGTCTCACAATTTACCATATGTTTCAGTATTTCCATGTTTTCAAACATTCTCTTCTCTTTCCCACCCATTCTAGTTTATATTTCTCAGCTTTGTCCCAGCTCTTACCCTACAGTGCTCATTAATTTCTCTGATTCTTGGATAACCCCAGTTATAGCTTTTAGTTTAGAATTAGTTCTATACTGGTTCTCTTTCTTGGACACCTTTGCAGTGTTGGCATAAACAGAACTTAATGCTCAATTTAGGACTCTTGATTCCTGATCTAGGTTCTGCACTCTAACCTCAGTATATATTTTTAGGGAATTGGTGCTTGCCTTTTTTTTTTTTTTTGAGTGGGGTGTAGAACTTCACTTATGCTAAGTACTTGCTCTAATGTCGAGCTCTAAGGTTACTAGAGCTAGAAACATTTATGGTTTAGAGTCCGACTGGATCCCGTAAAAATGTACAGTAATGTTTCCAGTAAAAAGTTTTTTCTTATGAAATCTGTTTTCATTAGGTTAACATTTAGGATTTTTTTGGAGCAGGGTCTCACACTGTGTAGTTTAGGATGGGCTTGAACTCATTCTGTAGTCCAGGCTGACCTTGAACTTGTGACAATCCTCCCATCTCAGTCTTCCAAATTCTGAGATTACAAGTGTGTGCCTCCATGCCTGGCTGAGCTTAGCGAAATTTCTGTATTCCAATTCTGATGAGTTAAGATAGCTTTATACATGGAGCTGGATCCTTACGAATGCAAATACTGGGTTTGTGTATTTTCCTCTTACTGTAGATTTTCTTAGTTGGTTTCAGAGTCGAGGCAGCACAGTGTGTGTAAGAAAATAAAGGCTTTGGCATTTGTCTGGGTTACATATTAGTTTGCTATTACTAGTTATGTTACCTTAAGGAAGTCACTTAATTTCTTGGACTCTGCCTCCTTATCCATAAATTGAGGACAGTAGTGCCTGTTTCACAAGGTTGTGGTGAGGTGCAAATGTAGTGCAACCGGCACCTTGAGCACATACAGTACACGTTAGTGAGGAAAACACTGGCCCTGTGCACTGTAGCTTACATGCTCCCCTGCCATTTTTGCGTTCTCTGAAGGTCAACCTTGAGGGCTAGAAGATGAGACTGGAGTGAGAGGAAGCAAGAAAACCCAAGTGAAATTCATCTGGAGTTTGTCCTTGAACATTCTGTTCACTAAAGGGCTTTTAGATTGTTGATAAGAGTAAATTGATCTTGATGCTGAAGGGTGTTTTTATTTTTTATTAAAATTCTTTTATGAGCAACATGCTGAAATAGTTAAGCAGAAACTCATGTTATTTTTTCTTTCAATCATTCCCTTTTGGTGTCCCCTTTAACTCAGAAGTAGCTTATCAAGGTATTTTCCTAAACACGTGGAGTTTGTTCTGAAAGAAAAATCTTTCGTATCACTTGGTAAAATATTTTTCCTCCACTCTGCCTTGTTGGTTTTTGTATAAATTGTTCAGTTGAATTTGGTTGGTCTTTTTTGGGGATTCTTTGGACATATGTTCATTTATACTTGAATAATAGTAAGATTTGGATAGGAATTTTATTGTATCTACGTAAGAAAAAAGTGAAAGAGTACTGGGTTGACATAATTCAACTTTAGTATATTTTTCTTAGACTCATAAGGAGTAATTTCTTGCTTAACAGACCCTCTGAGGATATAGCTCCTTTGTACTATCCTCAGTAAAAAAGAAATAATCTTTAATTATGTGAAAAAGTTGTGATTCTTGTGTTCCTAAGTTAATGTTATAGTGACTGTAGTTTTTATTTATCTGCACAGGTTTAATGATAATGATAGCTGGCCCAAGGTACAATCGTGAACTTAGTAGAACCTAATTTCTGCTCTTGCTAGTTTTTTCCTCTTACTACTTAGGGCTTCTCTCTTTGGATATCTACTTCTCATTTTTTAATCTCTCCTCAATTGCTAGCACATTAGAAAAAGAATAATCACTTCATTATATGTTCCAAATGGCAAGTAATAATAGAGTAATGTTATATTTTTAATGAGCCTTGAAAAGATTTTGACTTAAATTTAAGCTGGTTATTGATAATTTACATTTTGCCGGGGATTTAGCTCAGTGGCCTAAGTGCCTGCCTGGCAAGTGCAAGGTTGTGAGTTCGATTCCTGGTACACACCCACCCACACACAAACAAATAAAACAAAACAAACTTTACATTTTTGTGAAGGCGGAGGGCGGGACTTTTGCTCTATTCCTCTTTAAGCTTATTAGCATAATGTCTGACACATAGTTGGTGGTTGGCAGTCAACTGATGAAATTAAAGACACACTGTTTAGAGAGTTTGGAGGTACTGATAGATGAAATAAAGGGCTACAAATGACAAGGAATTTTAGAACTCTATTAAAAATACTTTAAAATATGACCTTGAATGTAAGCCAGAAGTAATCATCCTGGTGTGGCCAGGGATAAGGATGGTGTGTGTGTGTGTGTGTGTGTGTGCTTGCGCATGTGTGTGTGGCAGAGAGACAATACAGACAGACAAAAACACATGGGAGATGGTTTATTCTTTACCACAGAGAAGAAGTGGATGCCTTGTCAAGTGTCGTCCATTCTTTGTTTTATCTCACAAACTGCGTATCCTATCCTTCAGTTTTGGGTTGAGCATCGGTTTCCTTGTCACCTATTATTTGGCAAGGAAAAATGTCACTAACTTTGGTCTAGCCTCTGCTTTCACTATGTTGGGAGAAGAAGGGGCTCAGAAGATAAGGAAGATGTGAGGAGCATCAATGCGGAAGCCTGAAGAGGATTTGTTTGTGTGTGTATGTGTGTTTGTGCTGAGTTAAGATCAAGTCATTCTGTGACCATTGTTTTCCTCACGTCTGTGTTCAGTAAGGAATGTACCTAACTTGAGGGTGGCAGAGTGGGTAGGGGCTAGGTTGTTAGGGATTTATATATAGCATTTATATATTTATATAAATATATATTTCTATATTTCCATTATGTAGTCTATATGTAGAAATATAGAAATATATATATTTATATATAGAATTTATATATTTATATAGAATGTCAGAGACTTTCTCTTACTCTAAGTGTAATGGCAGTTTAAGGGAAGCAAGTGGAGCTGTACTGTGTGGGGGAGAAGTAGTGGTGGAGTGGGTTTTTTTTTTAACTGGGAATTGAGCTCATGACTTTGTGCTTGTCTGGCAGGCGCTGCACTGCTGAGCTATATCCCTGGCCTGGAGTGTCTTTTAGTAGGGCAAGAGAGGCAGTAGATTTCTGGCTCAAACAACAGTTCAGTTTTGAACAAATTGTGAAGTCTGGGTGGTGACCCCAAGAAAGTAAATGTTTTTTTTTTTTCAGTATATGTTGACATTGTCATATTGGTATTTCCTAAGCCATTTACTAGGATTCTTTTATTGCTTATGGGATAGTGCTGATATGTTGAAATCATATATGAAATACAGCCTAAAGATGTAAATTATAATTTCTGTTTTCATTAAAAATGTTACTTGCTTTAAAACTTGAGGGCTAAAAAAAAAAACCAAAAAAAAAACAAAAAAAAAAAACTTGAGGGCTATGGTGATTTTGCCACTTGAGTAGTGAATTGTGGTAGTATTTTCAATATTTTCTAGACATTAATAGTTGTAATTATAATAAAATTGAATTTTATATCAATAAAGAATTATAGTTTCTGAGGGAATTGTTTTTGTACTTGAACTGCTAATTATTTAAATGAAAATGATTTAACTTCTTTTGCTCTGTCTTGGAAAAAATGATAGAAGTATCATTGGTGTACTTAAAAATAAGAAAAAATAAGGCAATTGAAGGGAGTATACAGAATTGAAGTGGATAAATGAGAGTGAGGAAGACAGAAAGTTGTCTTCCTTTGTTAAGACAGCAAAAACCATGCTACAGTGTTTAATGTTTCACTGACTTTGCAGGTCTAAAGCTGGTAGTCTGATCATCTATTCAGAGGATAACAATATAAAATGTAACATCTGTGGGGGATCTGCTTCTGAAGGTGGTAGCCATTGTTAATTCCCTATTATCTTGTTTTGAAGACCTGTATCATTTTCATTGTGTTGTTGGGTTGGGTTTTATTTTGTTTTGTCTCATTTGATTTTATTATATCCAATGCATGGGGCAGTTATTTCAAAGATAACAAGATATATTATGGTAGCCATTTTGGATTTGTTATTATCTTGTTTTGAAGTCCTTTATTGCATTCGTTTTTTTTTTAAATTGGTTTTATTCTGTTCTGTTTTGTTTGATTTTTACTATGTCTGAAGGTATGGGCAACTATTTTTTTTTTTGTCTTTTTGAGACAGGGTCTTGCTATGCAGTTCAGGCTGGCCTTGGGCTCACTTTGTAGCCCAGGCTGGTCTCGAACTTGGAACAGTCCTCCTACCTCAGCCTCCCGAGTGCTGGGATTACAGTAGTATACCACCACGCCCAGAAGTGGGCAACTATTTTGAAGACAAGGAATTTATGGTAACCATTGTTTATTTCCTATTATCTTGTTTTGAAGTTCTGTATCACTTACACTGTTTTGTTTTGATTGGCTTTGTTCTGCTTGGTTTTATTCTCTTTAAAAATTACAAAAATACCCCCCTACATAAAAAACCAAGCTATTTTTTTTTTTTTGGGTACCAGGGATTGAACTCACCAAACCTCATGCTTGCCAGGCAGGCACTTGTGCTGCTGAGCTATATCCCCAGCCCACTAAATGTTTTAAACAAACAAACTTTAATACAGTATAAAGAATTAATTACCAAAAGTATTGATAGGGTGTGAAAAACAAAAATTGGATGATAAATTTATCAAAAGATGCACAACTATAGGAAAGCACTACTACTGCTAGGGATGGGACAGACAAAAGGCAAAAAGTGTTAAAGAGAGTGATGCTGAGGTTGTTGGAGTACTCCAGTTGCCTTGGAGCTGCGCTTCTGTTGATCGGGGAAGCTGTCACCTTGTGGATGATGCTGGACTCCCCTCCGAGAGCGAGAGCCTGCAGTTACCCACTGCCACCCCTGCCAGAGCTGCACTGTAGTGATAGTGGCCAGCCTTTGCATGGTAGTGCCTGGTGCTACTACTGCTGCTGGCGCCAGAGCCCATGAGCAATCTTCTGCTGAATTTGCCAAACACTGCTGTTGTCCTTGCAGGATCCAGGAATAAAGTGGTTTGTCTTTTCTGTCATCCAGTTTCCATCATGCTTCCCAATAGCAAGATTAAGTAGAAACCAGCTGCCTATGGCCCGTAAAATATGGAGGAGACAGTAAGAGGGTGGGAACAGAGCTGACAACCGACAAGGACTGGCACAGGGAAAAGCTGTAAAGTACTGGTTCTTTAAACATAATAGGAGAAAAGAAACCTTTTTTGGAACTTCACTGAATAATGTGAAGGTCTTTCAATTTTTTTTGGTTAGAGGAAATGATTAAGCTTTACGGGACTAGTAGACAAACTTTGGAAGTGAGATAATTCTTCACCAAGGTATCAATTAGGGTGTTTTAGTTTTAAGAAACAAAAATGGACCCTGGTTAACCTAAAAAGAAAATAAATTTATTATAAGATCATGGTGTAGTTCTCAGAAAAATTAAGTATAGGGTAGCACTGTCTTTTCTAAGACAGAACTAGTAGCTCCGGAGAGCTAGTTTTGCAGAAAGGAAGAGAGGCGCTGTGCAGTGTGCTGCTGCTGCTTGGTGGACCAGCGCCACCCCCCATCCGCTACTTTGACACCTTACTAGCAGAGTGGCAGTCTGCTTCTCTTGGGTTTACTGCCCACTGTTGACAGCTTGAGAGACAGCTGCAGTGCTACTATATTCAATGACTGAGGGCTAGTTTCTTAGGTTAGGCAATGATTACTAAGCAGGCAAAGTGTACAAGGTATTTATTAGTTGAAACTTATTTTGGATTAGCAGTATCTAGCTCAAAACCAGGCCAAAAGTCTTGAGTACTCAATATGTAATTGGCACCCTGATCTTTTTAATATTATCTTTGGGGAAGTTGTCATTATTATCCTCATTTTATAGATGAGAAAAGTTGAGAGGTGTACTCCTGATGATGGTGGATTAGGCAATTTGAACTAACCCTCCACTGACAACTAAAAAAGCTGGAGCAAATATAACAGTCACCTTTTGAAAGCATCAAAGAGCTAACACATCAGTGAAGACAATGGGGATGAGGTCCTGGAGAAGAAGGGAGCCCGAAAGGGGAGCTGGAACGGTGAGGTTTCTTTTCCTTAGGAAAATCTGTTGTTCCAGTTGAGGTGGCTGAAAGGCCAACAAGTTCACAGGCACCTTTGATACCCTCATGGGGTGGTACTGATGGTACAGCAGTTTGGGCACAGGATCTACTGACAAGGAGAATGTCCGCAGAAACCCCGGGCTTTAGGTTGAGAGCAGAGGACTGCGCTTTAGGAGGAAGACTGAGAAATAGGGTAGAGCCATTCTAGTCCTTGATTAGGTGGAGGAGATCAAGGATTGTTAATGTGTCTAGTCACCAGTTAAAGCAGAAATAAATCTTTTCTGGTAAAAGTAATATTACCATGGACCTCAGATAATTTCTATAGTTTTTATATATATTGTCTTTCATGCACAGAGAAGTAAGTGGGCATACAGGAGACAAAGATTAAGGACAGAAACCAAAGGAGAGAGACAGTATACCACAAGGGGTTCAGAAAATGGTATTCTCAGATACTGACTTTAAAAAATTAAGTATATTTAAAGTAGCAAATGTGAGACTGTGGATTTTGGCAGAGAATTGGGTATTGCTGTAAAATATGTGTGATAAAACACAAAATATGATAGACGAAACAGGGAAAAAAAAAGAACAACAAAAGATATAAAGGATATGTACAGGTGGAATTCCAGAAGCATAGGAGAAAGAGATGTAGGCAGACCAGTATTCGAAGAGATTGCTTTCCCCTCAACTGATGAAAGATACTAAGGTTTGTAAGGTGTCACACATCCAGAAACAATAAGAGCAAAGAAAACCACAAGTAGGCATGTCTTGGTAAGTGCAAAAAACTGAAAACAAAAAAATTCATAAAGTACTCAAAGGAAGAAAGTAGCTGCTTTCAAAGTAGCCTCAATTAGATTTGTATCTGATTCTCAGCAGAGACAATGGAGGCTATAAGACAATGAATTGATGTCTTCAAAGTGCTGGGAAAAAGTATTTGTATATTTTAAGAGATAGAGTCTTGCTATCTTACCCAAGCTGGCTCCAGACTTCTGCGCTTAAGCAGTGCTCCTACTTCAGTCTCCCAAGTAGCCTGGACTAGTGGTATACACCACCATGCCTGCGTTGATGGGCAAAAAAAACCCCTTCATGCCTTAGAATTTTATGTCCAGTGAAAATACTCCTCAGAAATGAAGACAAAATAAGGACATTTCAGACATATAAAAACTGAAATATGTTATCAACTTCCTATATTTACAGAAAACACTAAAACACTATAGAGTGTTTTTAGTCAGTAGGAAAATGATCTCAGATGGAAAGCTGGAAGTGGAGGAAGGAAAGGAAAGAAAAGGAGTAAATATGTGCATAGTTAGAAATTTACGTTGAGTGTAAAACAAAGTGATGCAGTTTGGTGTTTGAAATATATGTTGAGAATTAAAAACATATGATTGTGGCCATATATGTTGGGACAGGATGCTAGGAGGAAGTAAACACATGAGTTTGATGAGTCAGTATGATGGTTATTAAATTTATTTTAAAATAGTATAATGTATAAGTTTCAAACTAATATAGAGGCAAACTACAATAATAAAAAGTATATGATCAACTAAAAAGTTAAGAGGAGGGCTGGGGATATAGCTCTGTGATAGAGTGCTTGCCTAGCATGCATAGGACCTTGAGTTCAGTCCCCAGAACTGCGATAACAAAAAACCCAAAAAAGTTAAGAGGAAAATAAATATAGGTCAGGTAGGGGCAAATAGTAAAATGGTGTCTTTGGCCACAAATATATTAATACATGCAAATTATTAAGTGGTATAAGAAAAATATTGACTGGCTGGATAAAAAACAGAACCAACTATATATGCCATGTATGAAACATGTCTGAGGTGTCTCTTTTTTTGGTATTGGGAATCAAACTCATGACTTCGCACTTGCCAGGCAGGTGCTGTTCCGCTGAGCTATATCTCCAACCCTTGAGGTCTCTTGTCTCTTATGTGGATGTTGAAACTACAGAATGGATACAGAATGTTGGAAATAAAGTGTTATTAAAAAAAGGGTTAAGTTTAGACCATCAGTAAAACTTTGATACTGAAAGTCGAAATCACAAGAAAGAAAACTTTATAGGCCTTGTTTTATTCAGGAGTATATATGCAAAGATTATAAAAAAAATTACAGAAATATAGCAAAAAACACAATAGGACATGCCTAAATTAAAGTTCTGATATTATAAAGTTAAACATTTAAAAATCAGCAAGTTTAATTGACAAAAGTTTATGTTACATGCAGAAAATGTATTTGATATAATTCATTATTGAATAGTGACCAAAAAATCTGAACAGACTTAGAAATTGATAGCACATTTAATTTAATGCAAAATATTAAAATATGTCAGTCACTACTATTATTGAGTTCTAGTCAGCTCAGCAGGTAAGAAAAAATTTAATGTAAGGATTGGGAAGGAAAAACAAAACTTAAGTATTTGCATATGCTGATATGTAGTGAATTAAAAACAAAGATAAACTTTTAGAGTTAAAGATTCTAATAAGATTTAAGGATATAGTTATAATAGAGTATATTTCCTATAAAAGCAACATAAATTTAAAATATGAACATAAATTTAAAATATGATTTATATTAAAATAAGATGAGATAAATCTAAGGAAAGATTTACGTGCCCTCTACTTGGAAAATTATGATACATTATTTACAGATTTTAAATGAGGCATTCATAGGTAAGTGGATGCAACAGGAGAACATAATGTTAAGTGAAATAAGTCAGATACACATGCTTAAATATCTCATGGTTTGTCTTGTATGACATATATATATATATATATATCTCAAAAGAGCAAAATAGAAGATAAGTAGGAAGTAGGGGGGAAATTGAAATAATTCCCCAAATTGCTTATTCTGTAGTTTCAAAAAACATTTTAATATATATGCTCATTTGTTTCATTCGCATTACTGGTTTATTGAAAAGAAAATTTTGTGTTATTATTTATTTCTTCTTTGTAAGAGAGAATCCTTTTTGTTTGTCTTGTACTCTGAGTAACTATTTTGAAGATAATGATACACAGTATATTAACTATTGTTATTTTCTTATAATTTTGTTATGAAATTTTATTTTTTCATAACAAAAAAGAAATTAAAGAATTAACTAATGTTGGCAGATTGGAATGCTCAATGTTTTAAAAGGGTAATTTTTCTTAATTTTTCTCAAATTGATTTGTAGATTCAGCTATATTCCACTGAAAATTTCAACAGTTTCTTTTTTAAATAAACTGGTAAGCCAATTCTAACATTTATATGGAAATGCAAAGGCCCAAGAATAGTCAACACTCTTTCAGAAGAAGAAAGAGAATGAAACTGTTCTATTAGTTATTTAGCATCACTAGAATTCCGCCATCATTGAGTCTTTGTGGCAGTGGTGCAGAGGTGGACAGATTCACCGCTGGTGCAGAACAGAGAATGTGGAAACAAACTTGTACACATGTTTATGAGGGCAGAGCACAGCAGTGACAAGGAACTGTCTCCTCAGAAAGTGGTGCAGGGTCAGTTAGATATCCTCATAGAAGAATTTATATTCCTCTCATGCCTTATAACATGTCTGAGTATCCATTCCAGGTCTACATGTGAAAATAAAATACCGATGTTCCTAGAAAACCATTTAGAAAAATAATAACTTTGGAGTAGGGAAAGGCTTCTTAAATGGAAGAGCATTATCTGAACAGGAAGTGATCCAGAGATTTTGCTACATTGAAAAGAGCTTTCATTCATTGATGCCGTTTAGAGAGTGCAGAGTAAGCCACAGAGTGGAAGATACTTGAAAATTTGGGTAAAAATCATAACACAAGTGGAATAAATACACTAACAAAAACTTTTAAATGTCGACATAATAGGCACTGTAATAGATAATTTCTCTGTTGAGCTATTCTTTGTGTTCTTTCGTACAATTGTTCAGTTAGAATCTTGCGAAGTTCTGTTTTGCCTATAAAGAATCTAATTCATTTAAGTATTATATTAAGTAATTTAATGTATTCAGCCCAGAAAGACTGTGTACTTCTCTATATGCTACTTAATGGCACTGCGGTAAATAATTTGTGTCTCCCTCCCCAGACTCAGAGATATTTAAGACATTTGCTGTGTTCAAACCACATAGTTTGAAATGTTATTGTTTGATGGAGAAATGGATGCTACTTACTTGGGTTGGCACATGGGTGTTATGAAGGAGAAATTCCTAGCCATTTCAGTTAGCCAATCTCATTTACTCACATACTGACATCAGTTTTTATACTAGCATTTAGAAAAATGTGAAAATTTGCAGTCTCCCCTGAGAATGATATAAAAGGTTTATGAAAAATAGAAGTGGAGATAGTGCAAGGATTCAGGTCATCTCCCTATTCCACTACTTCATTTTGTGTGGTCTTTGTTAAGTTTGTAAAATTTAGAGGCTAGTCTAGATTTTCCCTGTAGATTTTTTCCACTTTTGATCTGCTGCTATTTTATTATGAGAGGATTATTTAAATTTTTCCCACTTGTTACATATGAAAAATAATTTTTACATTAGATTTTGTATGATTATTAAAATATGGAACATTAAGAGGAGTTTGAAAAGTACATGTGCCAATTTCTGCTAATTAGGGTTGTGTTCTGTGTTCTACAATTATGACTTTAAATTTATATTTGTTACAACATTTATATTTGTTACATACATTTATAGCCAACACTGAATGCAATTTAAAATTACTTAGAAACTAAAAAAGATCAGACTTCAGACAACAGAATATTTATTGGATTGAGGTAAATTGTATAGATTTTTGGGAGCAGACATAATTGGCTTGGAATATTAATTCTGCTATCTACTGATATATCCTTTAATAAGTTATTTAATCTGAGGAACAGTACTTTAGGGTAACAATGTCTATTTACCCTGAAAGTTTTGAGAATTAAGTGAGAAAATATATGAAGTGTACAATTTGGTGTTTGATCATAGTATTCTTGTTGCTAATTCTTTATTTTCTCTTTTCGAAAATATCTTAAGTGATTCTGTACTTGAACCTACATAAAGATAAGAAAATAGTAAGTTAGCAATATCACACAATAAAATGTTTAATAATCAACTAAAGTTAACTTAGGCTTAAATATATGATTAGTAAAGTACACTAACTTGCAGATACTATTGTGTGCTATAAGTGTTAATTTCTAATTCTTCTTTATTAGGTTATGCTCAGCCAGGTGTAGCTGAAGAAAATAGTTTTTTAATGGTCTTAGGTCATCTTTCATTTTCTGGCTCATTGTTCACAAGTATGACACTGTTTTATTCAGATCTGCTTTACACTTATTGCATCACAGAGTTATGATTCATTAGATCTGAGATACGGTCCTAAGAGTGGGAGAAAAATTTTCTGGGATATTCTGGTCTCTCTGTTCCTTGCTTTATTGGTTTTGGCCACAGGTCAGCAAATTCTACCCATGGGCTAAAGTTGATCTAATCGCTGTATATGATCTTTGAGTTAAGAACATATTTTAATTTTTTTAAAAATCAAGACTGTGACTCATGAGAAATGTGGAATTCAAATTCCAGTGGTAAAACACAGAGGCTTGCTCACTGGTGTATGGTATGGCAGCTTTCGCACAATACTGAAAGACGAGTAGTCAGGACTGTGACGGTGTATGGCATACTCTCCACTTTGCACTGCTGCTTGTTCTTCTGCAGATTGCAATGATGCAGCTGTAATTCAACAGCATTTGAGCGGCATTTGTGTTGGTGCACTGTGACATTAAGTTAGTTTATTTTTTTTGAAATTTTATTTTAAAGAGGGTAAAACTAAACATAGAACAAAGCAGATCAGAAGAAAACAATGTAAGTGACACAGATTTCAAAGCAAGACAGCAGGAGATCTACAGTGGCTACCATAATGTCTCTTGTTTTCTTCTAAATAGTTGTGCATATCTTCATGCAAAATGAATTCATACAAAACAAAATAGTATAAAACTGATCAGAACAGGATGATGAAGGCATGTTAGGTCTTCAAAATCAAACAATAGGGAAGTCAACAGTGGCTAACATAATGTCTCTAGCTGTCTTCAAAATAGCTGTCCATACCTTCATGTATGTTGAAATTAAATAATACAAAACAGACTAAAACCACTCTAAACAATGAATAAAAGCATTACTGGTTTTTGCAGCACGATGATAGGAAAGCACGGTATCTTTTTCTTCAAGGTAGCTGTTCATTTCATCACACATAATACAATCTATTCTTGTACGCTATTTAGGAGAAGTTCTAGGCATGTATAAGCCTCTACATGTATACCTATCCTTTCTGTATTAGAGAGAAAAACAAAACAAAACAATACAAAACAAGTTATTAGAAAAACACGAAACAGAAAAGACAAATAATAATAGCAAAGAGCCCAAAACAATGACAACACAGGCCTTAAAAAGAGGGTGGTAGGAGCATAACTAGGGTTGTTACTTTACATAATGATCTTCAAGAGTTCCTCAGATCGCCAGACACTAACATGCAAAATTGTTCCAATCCTATGAATGTGAACTGTTTTGTTCCAAGAACTTAGAGAATTTGTAGCACTATCATCTTAGCTATCCTAAGTGTGTTTATTCAATTTTAGATATTTTTTCTTTTCCCTTCCTTTTTTTTTCTGCTTTTCCCTGAGATATTATTTTTCCCCCTTTGAGTAGATTCTTATCCTTTACTGTATTTATTGAGGATTTTGTATCTTATATACTGTTACCATTTCTTACACTAGAGAGACAATATGGTATTTATACATGTGAGTTTGATTTATTTCACTTATGAGTATGGTTTCAAGTTGCATCCATTTATTTGTAAATATCTCAAGTGATCATTCATTATAGCTGAGTAGTACTCCATTGTATAAAAATACCACATCTTTTTTATCCATTCCTCAGTTGGTGGGCATTTAGATTGTTTCCAAGATCTGGCTATTACAAATTGTGCTGCTATAAACCTGGATGCACATATGTCACTGTGATAAGATATTTTAAGTTCTTCTGGGAATATGCCTAGAAGTGAAATAGCTGGGTCAAATGGGACTTCTAATCCCAGCTTTTTGAGGAACCTCCAGACTGACCTCCACAGTGGTTGCACCAGTCTGCATTCCCACCAACAGTGCAGAAGAGTTCCTTTTTCCCCGCAGCCTCTCCAGCATTTGTTGTTGGTAGTTTTCTTGATCCTGGCCATTCTTTCTGGAGTGTGATGGAATCTCAGTGTGGTTTTAATTGGCATTTCTCTAATGACCAACGATGCTGAACATTTTTTCATGTATTTATTTGCCATTTGTATTTCTTCATCTGAGAACTGTGTATTCATCTCAGATGCCCATTTTTGGACTGGGTCTTTGAATTTCAGGGGTCTGATTTTTT
>PVJX010010643.1:0-56193 GCA_004027295.1 Dolichotis patagonum
AAAAAAAAAAAAAAAAAAAAAAAAACACACACACACAAAAAAACCCACAAAACAACAACAACAACAACAAAAAACTTTAAAATGTTTTATAGCCACTTTTGGTTATCAGCATTTAGACTATATGAGTATACTATAATCAAACTATAATATACTATAACCAAACTGAATTTTACTATAATCAAACTGAATTCTTAGCCAAGGAGAAATTTTTGAGTGATCTCATATTGAAAATTACATTAATGAAACATGAAAGCAACTTTCCATCTGGCAAGCATGAGGTCGAGTTTGATCCCCGGTGCCAACAAACAAACAAAGAAAAAAAAACCTAAAAAACAAAAAACTTCAAAGACACAGTTAAGAACAACTTTTACAGCTGGTTATTTAGCTTGGCAGCATAAGCACCTGCTTGGCAAATGCAAGGTCATGAGTTTGATCCCTGGTACAAAAACAAAAAAACTTAAGACTGTGGGTTTTGTTTAGTTTTGAGATGGGGCATGTTGCCTGGACTCTTGTACTCAGTAATCCTCCCTCAACCCCTCAACTACTCAGACTATGCTGGGCCAAAATCTTCCTTTTTTGAAAGGGCAGTTTTGATGATTTCATTCTTTAATGCAAGACTTAAGTGGTATATTTTGTTCTACGTCTACTCCAATTGTTACTTTTCCTTTAGAGCGCCTTTCCTTTCTAAGGGATGTTTGATGGGAATATCCTCATCACAAACAGGAAGCCACAGTTTTTAAAAAAAAATATACTAGTACCAGGCATGGTGGTGCACACCCATAATCCTGACACCCAGGATGAGGCAGGAGACTGCTGAGTTCCAGGCTAGCCTGGGCTACACAGTGAGGTCAGGGCCAGCCTGAATTACAAAGCGAGACCTCATCTCAAAAAAACACAAAAAGCCACTATGTATTAGAAAAGGAAGATTCAATTTTTCCATTAAGGAGATAAAACCTTTTTCATTTTAAAATATAGTTGTAATTCTTAAAAATTAATTTTATAACAGAAACAAAAAAAAAGGACAGTAAAATGGATACAATTTCCATTACGCTTAGAAAAAGACAACTTTATTATAAAATTGTGTAGTTTCCTTACAAGTAAGAAATCCTAGCCCTCTGGGCCTGTAATCCCAGCACTCTGAGAGTCAGAGGCAGAAGCCTGTGTTCAATTCCTAGTAGTGCAGAAAAAGAAACAAATAAACAAATCTTTATTCATTCATTTCTAAGATGCTGTCTCAGAATGCAATTACATCAGCTCTTAACATTCTTTCCACTTAAGAAGACAGTGTGCAGCGTGAGATGCACTTTACGGTCCAGAGTATGCTTGGCATATGTGAAGCCTAAGGGTCCCTACACCACACAGGAAAGTGTGCGGTTCCCTAACTTTGCTAAGTCATGAATGAGCGTGAAACAATGTGCCCAAAAGATCTGGACTCTAGCCTCAGACTGATAAGAAAACTGTGTCTTGAATAAATCACTTATTGTACTTAAGTCTCAATTTTATCATGGGGAAAATGAAAGTATTTAATATTCTCTCTCCCTGTGACTGAGGATAAAACAGATTTTTTTTTTTTTCTCTGAGATTCACTCTGTAATTCAGGCTGGCCTTCAATTATGTAGCCCAGGCTGGCCTACAGCTCATGATGACCCTCTTGCCTCAGCCTCCCTAGTGCTGGGAAAAACAGAACAAATCTTTAAAGAGCAAGATGTTACATACTTTTAAAGGTGTTTTTGTAAGACTATATCGTAACCTATAGCTGGGAGTATAAATTAACCTTTAGCTGAAGGAGCAATCAGTGCACTACACTGAAATATCAGGTAAGTAAACAACAACAGAAGGAACCCGGAAATATAAGACTTAAGCATATCTGTGTTACAGGAGTTTAGTAAGACAGAGTTAGGAACCTTCAAAGTCTCTTCCTTTATAAACTGAAGCTTTGATTCTACACAAAACACAACTTGTAAGAAAACTACACAATCTATGTAATAGGCATAAAACAAATATATTACAAAAGACTACTTACAAGCACCTCATAGTCAGGGATGGTGTGAGTCCCAAGTCCTGTCCTATCGAAAGTTACTCTGTAAGTGGCATTAAGAGTATCCACAGCATCTATCTGTCCTGTGAACAGACCATCATGTACGCCACGCAGTCGTGCTGAGGAAAGAAATACAGGCATCAGCATGTTTGGAGAGACAAAGAACTGACAAATATAAAACTGTTCCAAGTATGTAAGTTAGATCATAAAAGGAATGGTTGTATTCTAACTAGTTTCAGGACAAGCCTGTACTTTATTTTAGGTTGAGAGAAACAACAAAAAGATTTTTCTGAAACAAAAATGAAAGTAATTATCCTTAATTTGATGAAAGCATTAAGCTACCAAACTAAGGGAAAAATACTTTAAAATAATTCAGAGATTAAGCTTCTAAAAAGTCAATGAGCCAGGTATTTAGCTCAGTGGTTTGAGCACTTGTCTGGTAAGCACAAGGTCGTGATTTTGATCCCTGGTCAAAAAAAGTCAACAAAATAACTTTGGCCACTGTATTCATAGGCAAAACACTGTAAGTAGCTCAATTAAACGAAAAAGTCAGACATGGTGGTACATTCCTGTGATTCCAGGTACTTGGGAGGCAGAAGCAGGAAGATCACAAGTTTGAATTCAGTGTTGGCAATTTAGGGAAACTACATCAAAATAAAAAAGGGACTGGGAATGTAGCTCCGTGGAGGACTGCCCCCTGGCTTCCAAGTCCAATAGTGTGGAGGAGTGTGGAGTGAGACAAGGATGCTGTGCAGAAAAGAACTGGCAGAGTAGCCCTGAGGACTGCTTCTTCTAGAAGGGTCTACCTCATAAGGCAGCCCTTGGCTAGCACCTGGAAACCTGGACTTCCAAAGTGTTCCCACAGTTTCCTAATTAGCAAAAGTGATTTATTATGTCTAGATTGCTTGTGAAAGTAAAAGAAGTATGTTCAGGGCCGGGGATTTAGCTCAGCAGCATAAGTGCCTGCCTGGCAAGCGCTAGGTCGTGAGTTCGATCCCCAGTACCAAAAAAAAAAAAAGTTCAAAGAATTAAAGGGGATATTCCTTGATAGGAAATTTCAACAGCAAATAGAAACCATACAAAAGAATAAAATGTAAACTAAAGTTAAAGAGTATACTAATAATGCCACATGGTGGTGCAGCCTGTAATCCCAGCACTTGGGAGGCTGAGGTAGGAGGACTGCCATGAGTCTCAGGCCAGGCTGGACTACACCGTGAATTCAAGGACATCCTCAACTACATAGCAAGACCTGTCTCAAAAAAAAAAAAAAAAAAAAAAAAAAGTGTACTAGTAAAAGACATGGTATTGCACATTTGTAATCTCAGCACTAGGGAGGCTGAGGCAAGAGCATTGCCATTAGAGGCCCACTTAGGCCACACAGGGAGTTCAAGGCCAGCCTAAACTACATGGCAAGATCCTGCCTCAAAAAATAAACAAACAAAAAAAGTGTACTATCAGAAAAATTTACCACAGAAGCCCATCAACAAGTCTGGGATAGCAAAGAGTCAGTGAAAGTTTTAGATACTATATTTCAGCAAGTCCATTTTTCTTTCTTATTTAAATTGATAGATAATTTTATTTATCTATGGTCAGGGATATAGCTAAGTGGTACAATGCCTGCCTGGTGAATGTGAAGTCCTGAGTTCGATTCCCCGTTCCAAAAAATAAAATAAAATAAAATGTGGAAGTATAAACACATCACAGAATGCCTAAATCTAGCTAATTAATGTATGTATTACCTTATGTAAGTATTTTTATGGTTAAAAAGACTATATAGTCTCAAGATTTTTCAAAAATATATTGTTAAGTATAGTCAACATATTGTACATCTCCTGAATGTACTGCTTCTGTCTACTGAAATTCTGTGCCCTCTGACCAGCATCTCTCCAACCTGCCTCCCTCATCATCTACCAGGCCCAGAGTAGACATCATTTTACTCTCTCTTCTAACACCAACACAGGAATGATATCATACAGTGTTTATCTTTCATCCCAACAATACACAGGAAACCAAACTCAGAGTGTTTTTTATTCTCAAACACAGATCACTTCTAATACTAGGTATGTGAGTTTCCCTCACACATCCAGCAAACAATGTTACAGGTGTGATACCAGCTGAGTGTGCTCTAATTCAATTCAATTCTGATACTACCTGGAGACAGGATCATAGACAATAGGCTGAGGACTCAGCCCACAGCTGCCCTCCTGCCCCTGAGTGTGAGTAACAGCTCAGGTTGTTTCACCAGTGCTTGTGATGGGCAGCTAAAAATCAGGATTCCCATAACCTCTTCTCACTTCTCAGACTTGCTGAATAGCTCACAGAACCCAGGGGAACATTTCCTTACATTTATGGCTTATCATAAGGCTACTACCAAAGATACAGATGAAGCTGGGGATTTAGCTCAGTGCCTGCCTGGCAAGTGCCTGCCTGGCAAGCACGAGGTCATGAGTTCAATCCCTGTTACAAAAAAAAAAAAAAAAAAAAAAAAAAAAAAAAAAAAAAAAAAAAAAAAAAAAAAAAAAAAAAAAAAAAAAAAAAACCCAAAGATACAGATGAAAAGTTGCATGAGGCAGATAAGGGGGAAGGGATACATAGCCCTCCCTGGTTTCTTCAGGCATACCATCCCGAGACTGCCAAGTGGTTAACTGCCTGGAAACTGTCTTTGAGTATTTACGGAGGCTTCACCACAGTGACAGATGGGTTGAAGCACTGATCACTAGTGATCAGTTTAACTTTCAACCCTTCTTCCTCCCCTAGAGACCGGTAGGTAGGGCTCAAAGGCCCAACCCAGAGTTCTTGTCCTGGTCTTTCAGGTGACCAGCCCCACTCCGTACCTATCCAGGGGGGCTACCAGTCATCAGTCAACTCATTAGCATACTGTAAGGATTCCAAGAACTCTAGGAGTCATATGCAGGAAAAAAACAAAGATCAAATGTGTATTTTACAATATCACACTGGTTGATTTCACTTAACATAATATCATCTAAGTTCACCCAGCTGTTTGAGAATGAGACATGTTCCTTCTTTAAGGTCAAACAGTATCACACACACACACACACACAATTTTCTTTACCTGTCATCAGTGGGCACACTGATGGCATTTATCTTGACTACCCTGAGTAATGCAGCAATAAACATAGGTGTGCAGGTGTTTCTTTGACATAAAGAATTCACAAATTCACTTCCTTTGGATATGTATCCAGTAGTAGGATTACTGTGTTACATAGTAATTCTCTTAATAACTTTTGGAGGAACCTCCGTATTAGTTTCTGTAACTATTATTTTTACTCTTTGATCAACAGTATTCAAGGGTTCCTTTTTCTTTACATCCTGGCTGACACTTGGTAGCTTGTTGGTAACTGTCATTCTAACAAGTGGTATCTCATTTGTGGTTTTAACTGACATTTCCCTAAAGATTACTGATGCTGAACACTTTTTTCTATATGCCTGCTGGCCATTTGTATAATTTTTTTGAGAAATATCTGTTCATACCTTTTGTCCATTTTTTTCAAGTTGTTTTCATTCTGTGAGTTGAGTTCCTTACATGTTAGATATTAATCCTTTATCAGACTTGCAACTATTTTCTCCCAGCATGTGGATGTTCTTTCACTTTGTTGACTGATCTTTTGCTTTACGGAAGTTTTTCAGTTTGACATAATCCCACGTTTCTACTTTTGCTTTTGAGGGCAAGTATGTATTCTCGTCTATTAAGGACAGACCATTAAAAATAAACCTAATCCAGCTAGGGGTTTAGTCAGTGGCCTAAGTACCTGTTTGGCAAATCCAAGGTCACCAGTTTGATCCCCAGTACCCCTCCAAAAAAATAAATAAATAAAAAATTTTTAAAAATTACCTAATCCAAAGAACAGAGAGAAAAAGATTCAAGAAAAATGAACAGAGCCTCTGAAAGCTGCAGGAAGGGGTCACATATACCAACATACTTATAATGGATGAGTTTCAGGGGAAAAGTGAGAAAAGAACAAAAACATCAGTAGGGAAGTAAGGGCTGGACATTTCCTGGGCTTGAGGAATTACCCTGCAGACCTGCTGTGCTGTAGACGTGGTCTGTCCTCCATGGTTCTTCTGTGTGAGCCTCCCAGTGAGGCACTACACACCCTCTGAGAAGCCACTGGGATGCTGCCTGCAGAAGGGTGTGTGCAGCAACGGTGTGACCAACCTACTTCCTGTGAGCACAGCTGTCAACAAAAGCAAGAAACCTGGCCCTTCTTGCACTCCAGCTTCCTGGAGTCACCCCATGAACTCATCCTCTTGCACGTGTTCTGGCCACAATGCCATGTGCCACATCACACAGTCAAGGGGACCTTTTCCAGAACCAAGCAGGGCTGTGACTACACTGTTTAGACTTTTGGCCCTCAAATCTATGAGCCACACAAACATCTTTTCTTTATTCAGCTTGGGTTATTTCATCATAGCAATGGAAAACTGACTAGTACAAGATCCAAAAAGCTCACTAAATTCATACCAGTTAAGTTTCTGCACTTGATCTTAGCTAAAAGGCCAAGAAGTAATATACAATCAAGTTTCTGAAATGCAAGAGCAAAAACAGAATATTCAAGCAGCAAGAGAAAAATAACTCTTCACATACAGAAGATCAGCAGCACAATTAACAGGTATATCTCAAGCAGAAGCCGTATCAGAAACAGTGCAGGTCAGGACACAATATCATATCAAATACACTAACATGGAAAAACTGCCAGCAAGTATTCAGTATTCTATGAAACTATCTCATACAAACAGAAATGGAGACAACATGTTGCTAGTAGGGATGATTAAGAAAAAGTATTGCTTGGGTACCTCTGTGGTAGGGTACTTAGCTAGCATGTGCAAGACACTGGGTTTTATACCCACTACCACCAAGAGAGGGAGGAAAAGGGAGAGGAAGAGGGAGCGGGAAAGTGAAGAGTAAAGGAAAGCAGGAAGAGAGGAAAGAAGGAAGAGAGTGAAGAGGGAGGGAGGGAAGTAAGGAGAGGGGAGAGAGATAGCAAACAGTACCAGATAATAATCAAAATCTGCAGCATGGAAAGAAGAGCATGAGAAATGGCAAACATTTACACACAAACAAAAAATTCTGTACATGTGACTTTTTTCTATTCTCTTCATTAGTTTAGCAAAACTACAGAGTATTTGAAACAAGATATAATACTATATTGTTGTGTTTATCACATAGATATAATGAGAACAGTAAAAAGGAAGTGAGAAGGAATACAGCAATAGCGGAGAAAAGCTGCTATTTCTAAGCCAGAGTTAGGTCAGTATTAACCTGAAGCAGGGTACGATATGTTATAAATGCAAACTGCACATATGTAATTCTTGGAGCAACAACAAAAACAAAAAACTACTTTCAAAAATCAAGAAAAGCTAAATCTTATACTAAAAAATTTAACACAAAAGTAGGTTAAAAAAAAAAGGTAACAAAAAATCATGACTAACCACAAACAGCAAAAGGAAAAGTACCAATGCAACTATGTAGATAATACATTAATGTGGATGCACTAAACACTGAACAAAAAGCACATATTTGTAGACTGAATTAAAAAAATCCATTGCAAGTTATCTCTACATGTGTCAGAGCCATACTTTAGATTCAAAGACAAAAACACTGAAAGTAAAAGTACAGAAAAAGATGTATCATGGCAACTGAAATCCTATGAGAATTATGGTGGCTGTATTAATAAAATGTACAAAATGAAAATTTAAAATTAAGTATTTTACTAAGGACCAAGAGGCACATTTCATCATGAAAAAAAGAGTAGTTGAGTGTGGTAGGGCACACCTACAATCCCAGCCACTCAGGAGGCAGAGGTAGGACTGACATGAATTCAAGGCCAGCCTGGACTACATATAGAAACCTTGTCTCAAAATACAAACCAAACCTAAAAAAAATAGTTGTTTTAAAAATATATTGGGAAAACACGACAAACACAAATGTATGAGTCTTTTTTTTAAATACTGAGGAATGAACTCAGGGCCTTCATACTGAGCTACAACCCCAGTCCTGTTTATTTACTTTTAACTTTCAGAGAGGGTCTTGCTAAGTCATTAAGTTGCCCAGGATGGGCTCGAACTAGCAATCTTGCCTTAGCTTTTCAAAGTGTGGAGATCACAGGTGTGTGCCACCAGGTCCAGCTAAATGTGTACTTCTTAACAGACCTCCAAATTACATGGAGCAAAAACTGACAGATCTATAAACAGGAATACAAAGCTCAACAATTGACGATGTTAATACTGTTTTCTCAGTAATTCTCAGAAAAATCACTAAAAAGATACAGAAGAGCTGAATATTATCAGTTAGTCTGACTGAACAGTTTGCCTATTTTCCTATGGGTGCCTTTTAATGCAGTTTTTAAATAAAACTAAAAAGTGAGTCATCTGTTGCTTTTTTGATTATTTTGTCCATTCCAACAAATCTCTGCTTTTGAATAGAGCCCAAGGACATTTTCCTACATAACTTTTATAGTTCTAGTGTTTCTCCTAAGCCTGTTGGTCCACCTCAGATGACTTTTTTTTTTTTTTGGTACTGGGGATTGAACTAATGACCTCATGCTTGCCAGGCAGGCGCTTGTGCTGCTGAGGGAAATCCCCGGCCCTCAGATTTTGTTTGTGTATAGAATGAAGGGCTAACATTTATTTCAACGTGGATATCTAGTTCTTCCAGCAACGCCTACTGAAATGACCTCCCTTCCCATGGAAATGCTTTGGTGGCATTATGAAGTCAGCTACCCACAGAAGGCTGGGTCTACTTTCAACTACTGTACTCTACCAGAACACTGAATGGAAATGTTAACTGTATTCTTGCATTATTCTGACCTTAGTGCCAAAGCATTTAAAATTTTACCACTAAATATACAGTAGTAAACTTTCAATATATGAACTTCAATCAGTTTGAGGAAGTTCCATTTCTAGTTTGTGGACAGGTTTATGATGAATGTAAGTATGATCAACTGGTTTTTCTGTATCTATTGCTAGGTCCATATAATTTTTTTCTTTTATATTGTTAAGGCTCCTACAGCTTATATTTAGACGTTCCACCAAAATCTCTTTCTCAAAGGTGGGGGCTTCTGGATGACTGGATTATGGAGGCTGTGGGTGTGGCCTGGAGGATATACCTCCCCTCCTGCTCTTCCCTGAACATGCTCTGCTTCCTGGAGGTCATGAGATAAGCAGCTTTTGACCCTTCCAGCATCCTTTCCTGCCTTGGAATGGGCCAACTACTGGCTGAAATGGGACCTCTCTTTGCTTGATTTGTGGGTGTCAGGTATTCTGTATCAAGGATGAGGAAAGTGACTAAGACAAAGGTGAACTATTTTTTTATTGATTTTTAAATATATTTTTAGAACAGTTTTGGTTTCACAGCAAAAGCAGTACAGAGTTCCCATATAACTCCTGCCTTCCCCACAGGTATCAACCTCCCTTCTAGCAACATCATGAACCACAGTGGTATATGCGTTACAGCCAGTCCATCTACACGGATGCCTCATTATCACTCAGTATCACTACTACCCCAGTTTACAAGAGTGTTCCCTCTTGGAGAACACTCTACAGGTTTTGACAAATGAATACTGATGTTCCCACCATTACAGTACCCCATAGGTAAGTTTTGATGTCCCCCAAATCCTCTGTGCTCTGCCTTTTCATCTCTCTCCTGCCAACCCTTGGCAATCACTGACCCTTTTCATTGTTCCCCAGTTTTGCCTTTTCTGGAAATATACAAGTAGCTGTAGCTTTTTACATTGGCTTGCTTTATTTACTGAGGTGCATTTGTGATTGTTCTACATCTTTTCATGGTATGATAGCTCGTTTTTTTTTTGTATGGAATAATATTTCATTGCCTGGGATGTGCCACAACTGATTTATCCATATCTTCTGAAAGGTATCTTGGTTGCTTCTAAGTTTGGGCATATTTCTGGCAATTATAAATAAAGTTGCCACGAATATCCAATGGTTTTCAACTCCCTTAAACACCAAGACACACAAACACACTAGGCTGAATGGTGATTGTGTGCTGAGTTTAGTACAATGAGAGTCTCTGTTGCTTGCCATCTTCACCAGCAGTCGACTGCTGCAGCGTTTTGGATTTCTGTCATCCTATAAAGTGTGCAATGGTGCCTCATTGTTTTAATTGGCATTTCTCTGAGGACATCAGATGCTGAGGACAGGATCTCTGTAGACATCTGTGTGCCATCTGCGATTCTTCTTTGGTGGGGTGTCTGTTCAGGTCTTTAGCAGTCTTTTAAATTATTTTCTTATTGTTGAGCTTTGAGAGTTCTTTACATATATTGGACAACAGTCCTAAACCTTCATCCCATTCATGTTCCCATAATAAGCTCCACTTGGTCATGATCTCTTGTTCTTTTTTTGTTTCTGGGTCCACTTGGTTGGTTGGTTGGTTGGTTAGTTGCTTCTTGGAATTGAACTCAGGTACTCTGCCCGGAGCTAGCTACAAGCTTTTAAAATGTTTGAACTTTAAGACAGTATCTTGCTTCTACCTCACATGTAGTTGAGAATACAGGTATATACCACCAGACACAGCACTATCTTTTTATTTTTTTGAGACAGTGTCTCATTATGTAGCTCAGGTTGGCCTCAAACTCACTGCAATCCTCCTGCCTCAGCTTACCAAGTGCTACAATTACAGATGTGCACCACCATACCCAGCTACCTTACAAAATTTTGAGCAAACATGCTAATGAATAGTTTGGTTTTACTCGGTCATTAGAAATGCACTATCTCGGGCTGGGGATTAGCTCAGGGGCATAAGTGCCTGCCTTGCAAGTGCATGTCATGAGTTCAATCCCCGGTACCAATACAAAAAAAAAAAAAAAAAAGAAAGAAATGTATTATCTCTAGATATTTGGGAAGGAGAAAGTGATCAAGGCATGGAAGAGGGAAGAGGGGAGAGAAAGGGGAAGTAAAAAGAATTAAGATGGATTATGTACATGTACCAATACTGCACAATGAAATAATCATTATGTACTAAAAACGTATACTAATAAAAAATTTTTAAAAGAAGCTAGTGTATTTCTTATAAGGAATAATTCTCACTTTGAATCACACACCAAATAAAAATCAATATAACAATGTGAAGAAGAAAAAAAAGAGATAGAAAAATGAACTACTTCTAGACCCAAACATCACAAACAACAGTATGCATGAACCAACTAGATAGGAAAAGAAAACAAATATGTAGAAGTAAAAGAGACTAATTTAACAATACATAGCTATAACTATTCTAATGAATGTTCAATTTCATCTTCATATCAGTTTGGTTTAGTATACATTACAGCATTACTTTGAACCAATATACTTTTTTCTAATTATCTTAAAAAATATTTTTTACACATAACATGTACACAATAAATTACCACAGAATTACAAGAAAGCTTTCTAAATCTCTAGTACAAACTACCTTGCTGAAAGTAACACATCACACAGTAACGAGCTTGTCTTTAGTTACCTGTAACTTTGGTTCCAATAACCAAGGGCAAAGGAATTTCATCTGGGAGATCTTTGAATTGTGAAACATCTGCAACTTTCCTTTGTTGTAAGAGCCTTATTTTCTGCCGTTTCTGTTTTAATGCTGATCTCTCTTCCTCAAAAAATGCAGAAGAACATCTAGAATAAATTATAAAAATCATATAAACTTATAACTATCCTACACAGAAACCTGGACTCTGACCATCCATCTCACTGCCCCCCCTCTTTTGGTACCAGGGATTGAATTTAGGACCTCGACCTTGAGTTTACCAAGCAGGCACTTACGCCCTGAACTAAATCCCAGCCACAGCCCCTTTTTCACTTCACATTCTTTTTGAGACAGGATCTTACTATGTAACCCAGGCTGCCCTTGAATTTCCGGTGATCCTCCTGCCTCAGCATCCTGAATGGTGGGATTACGGGTGTGCACCACCATGCCCTTCTACTTCACTTTCTTTTGAGTACTGTATTTTTAAACAAGACTGTAGAAACCGTTTCCCTGTGTATTACTTTTAATTTAAAAAAAAAAAAAACCTTTCAAGACAAAGATGTATAAGCAAGCCAAATCCTCCCATTCTATACCAACTTGTTATACAATCATGTCTGAAGCCCAGGTTTGCTCATAAGGTTGAAATTGAATTTCAAGATTCTATTCAGAAAAATATGGCATTTTCTCTCTGACCCAGTGAGCATACCAATATAGGTATTTAAGATGAAACTTGCTACAGTGTGAGTTTTTAGTCACACTTTCTGTCCTAAAGTTTAGATACCAGATTTGTTCTTCTTTGCTAGGGTCTTTTTTTTTTTTTCCAAACTCCAGGAAGAATCAAAGTATTTAAATATGATTTTCACATCTTATTATACTTACCTTCGAAGGTACATTATTGTGAGCTTAACTTTCATTTAAATAGTCTCAAAAAGTAACAACAAACAAAAAGCATATGAAGATCAGCATAATTGTCAAGTGGATCACAGTGAATTATAAATAAGGACTGGAAATATACAGAAAGATCTTAGCCAATACACTCTGACTTCTGACTGAATACAGCTCGATCAAGCTGTATCTATAGGAAGAATGTGACAAAACAAAGTACTGTGTTACTAATAAATTAAACTGCATAGTATTTTCTTTTTTTCAGGCTGGCCTTGAGCTCATTTTGTAGCCCAGACTGGTCCTCAACTTGCAACAATTCTCCTACCTCAGCTTCCTTAGTGCTAGGATTACAGTCATTAACTACCATGCCGAGCTATAAAAAAAATTTTTTTTCCCTTTTGGTACTATGGATTGAACCCAGGGCCTTTGTACAGAGCTATATTACCAGCTCCTTTTAAAATTTTTTTCTTTTAAACTTCACATGGTGGCGTAACACCTATAACCCCAGCCTCTTGGGAGGCTGAAGTAGGAGGACTACCTCAAGTTCAAGGCCAGTCTGGCCTAGTGAGTTCAAAGCTAGAGTGAGAGACCCTGTCTCAAAAAACAAAACAAAACAATTCCCCCCCAAAAAATAAAAAAATAAAATTTTAAGCCAGGGTTTCAGTAAGTTTATAGTAACCCAGACTGGCCTTGAACTTGAGATCTTCCTACCTCACCTTCCCTGAGTGCTGGGTTTACAGGCACGTGACACCATGCCTGAAAAACAGTCTTATGTTCTCTACAACACCACTTAGAAGTCCTGGGCTGGGTGTGGTGGCCCACTCTTGCTATCCCAGCATGTGGGAGGCTGAGGAAGGTGGATCACAAGTTCAAGGCCAGTCTAGGCTCTACAGTGCGTTCAAGGTGAGCCTGTACTACACAGGGAGACCCTGGCTCAAAAAAAAGTCTTGGCATTTAAGAGTCAGGTATCACAAATACCTCCCTATAGCTGACAATTAGAACTGTCTGCTGCTTTGCATATCAAGTTCCCACATCCCTTCTTGTACTAACTTTCCCAAAGCTTGAAATTTTTATGTAGTTATTAATGTTTTGAGGTACAATGCGCATATAATAAACTGCAAGTGTGGGCCAGGGATTTAGCTCAGCGGTATAAGCGCCTGCCTTCCAAGCGTGTGGTTGTGAGTTCGATCCCCGGTAGCAAAAAACAAACAAACAAACAAACCAACCCTGCAAGTGTTTAAGGTGTACAATCTGATAAATTCTGACACGTACATGCATTGTATAATCCATAAATCCCTCATTATAATCACGATAATGAACACACAGCCCCAGTCCTTGTACTACCACATCCTGACTTTGCAATTCTCCCAGTCTCAAATCCCTCCTCCTCAAATGACCACTAAGTTGCTAATTACTGAGTTTTATCCATACTGTTGCATGAATATTTGTTCATTCTTTTATACTGAGTAGTGTTCTACTACATACATGTGTCACAATTTGTTTATCCATTCACCTACTGAACATGTGGAATGTACTCAGTTTTTGACTAAGACAAAGTTGCTGTGGGCAGCATATGGACAGTGTAAGTATCAGTTTTTGTATAAACATATCCTTTCACTTCTTTTCTCTCTTTCTTCCTTCATGCTGGGATTACCGCACCTCCACACTCAGGTTGCACTTTCTTGCCTTTTCCTGCCTGAGGCACTGGAGATGTACCCTGAAGCTCTGCAAGTACCCTACACTACCACTGAGCTATCCACCTCACAGACCCCCTACTCCTTTTGGTGGTACCCAGGACTAAACTTGGGCATTCCACCGAGCTACATTTCCATTCCATTTTAATTTTGAGGCAGGGTCTCACAGAATTGCCCAGGCTGGCTTCAAATCTGCAACTGAAGTATCTACTCAAATTTTTGCCCATTTTGTTAACTGAACTATTTCTTCTTATTGAATTTAAAAGTTCATTACATATTCTGGACATAATATATATATTTTGTACATTTTGTGAGCAGTCAGATTTTATTTAACTAGTATTTCTGAGTAGCAAATACATTTGCATGGCTTCTGATTTAAAAGGTCAAAAGGTACTGAAAATTCTTGCTGGGTATGGTGGTGCATGCCTATGATCCTAGCACTTGGGAAGCTGAAGCAAGAGGATCACTTCGAGTTTGAGGGTACATAGCAAGACCCTGACTCAAAAAAAAAAAAAAGTACTGAAAACTCTTATAGCCACATTCCTTACTTACCCAGTTTGGTTCCTAAAAGATCATTATTACAAAAAAAAAAATCATTATTATACATTTTGTGTATGTCCCTCACTGGCGCTTTAGCATACACCACTCAAAAAAGGCACATTCTCCTTCTACTGTTCCCAAATAGTTAAGATACACGTCACTGCTTATTTGCATTCTTAATATATCCTAGCAAGCACTCTTGCCATCAATATGTACAGAACTGTTTTTGTTCACCAGGATTGAAGGTTAAGTACTTGCTCTACCCTAGAACTACACTCCTAGTCCATGTTTCTGTTTAATGTTAAGTGGCTTCAGACTTTTCTACTCAGAATTTAATCACTCCTGTACTAATGAACATCTCGCTTGTTGTCAATCTTTGCTGCTACAAATAAAACTGAAAAATAAGGCATTTCAACAGTGTGCAAGCATTTCTATGGTATAAATACTTAGAAGTACAAGGTGAAAGTGTGGAAATTTATAAATTTGACAATTATATCAAACTGCCCTCCACAGCGATTATACAAAATTAATCTCTTACCAGCAGTACATAGAGTAACTCTTTCCCCATTAAACTAATGTTAATAAAGCTTCATGAAGCTCATCAATCTGAGAGCAAAAACCACTATCTCAACATACTTTCATTTTGCATTTCCTATGAGAAAAACTGAAATTTTTTCATGTGTAACTGAGTCATTTCTTTCTTACATATGAATTATCTGTATATAATATTTTTTTTTTTTTTTTGGTACCAGGGATTGAACTCATGACCTCGTGCTTGCCAGACAGGGGCTTACGCCACTGAGCTAAATCTCCAGCCCCATGTATATAATAATTTTTATTATGGGTTATTTAACTTTTTACTGGTTTGTAGAACTTCTTTACATATTAGAGAATTAACCCTCTGTGATGAGTAATGTATATTTATATTGCTGAATTTTGATTTCTTCTTTTTTGACAATGCAGAATGTTATCATTTTAATAAAATCTAATTTATTGGTATTCTTTTATGGCTCCTAGCTTTGCAGCCTAGTAGAAAGACCTCTTCCAAGCTGGGCTTTATGGTGCATATCTGTAATCCTAGCTGGGAGGCTGAGGCTGGAGGATCCCAATTTTGAGCTCAGCCTGGGGAACTTAAAAAAAAAAAAAAAAAATCAACAGGGGCTGGGGATGTAGCTCAGTGCAAAGGTCTTGGAGATATATATATATCAATGTAGTAACAATACTATCAACTGTTCGACTATTTATTGAGTTTATTTCACACTCGATTTTAATCAAAAGGTAGAGAAGTGATACGGATTTTTTTTTATTTTAAACAAAACTTTACTTTTACCTCCGTGGTTTTCCCATAAGCCGTCTGATTTTTCCCCACTCTACTCTTGTTAACTTTCTTGTTTTCAAATTAGGAAAAGATTCCTTCAGACATACACAGAAGTCATTATCACCTTCAAAAAGTGGTCTGTAAAACAGAAATGGTATTTTATTGGTTAATATATAATTCATTACTTTCTTAAATGACATAAAATTCAAAATACGCATTCCAATTTTCCTAATCATAATAACAAAATGCTAACTTTCACTTTTACCCCATTTATGCACAAAATAGCCACAAATTCAAAGTGCTAAAATTAAATCCTCAGCACTTATGAAACAACTAACGTGCAAAAGGCACTCAAAAAACTGCTTAAGATTTGAGAAGATACTGATTCTTGTTCAGTCTGTTACATGGGAATATGTGTGAATCTGTCCTTAGGGAGAGTGTCCTGACCCTGGCATTACAGCTGACAAAAACAAACAAAATCTCTGTCCCAAAAGTAATACCATCACAAGGACTCTTTCTCTTTGAGATTAAACTAGTCTGAGAACACTTAGAAGACTCTCAAGGATTAGACTAGGTTTTGAGATTTTCAGAAGAACTCAGATCAGAAAGCTTTCATAAATATATGGAAAACCTGTGCACAAAAACAATATAAATCTATTCATGAGTTTGGGAAAGCAGTCTTCACAAAGACACATAAATATCTTGGACTCAGATATAAATCTGAGATACACAAGCTTATCAGTTGGCAGTTGGTTTGGAAAATAGAAGGGAAGTAAAAATAAATATCTAGCATACCAAGTACCAATAACAGCATACAAAGATGGATTAGAAATCAAAATTTTTACTCAATAAATCCTATTAAATATGTTTTCCAGCCAAATCTTTATACTATGTTCTACTTAAACATTTATGAAAAGCAGAAGTGCTTAATAATTATACACTAAATATAAAGACTACCCTTCTAAAAATTTTCCTGAGTTATTTTTAACGTTAGTAAGCTTGAAATTATACTATTACTTAAGCTCTCAAGACTTACAAAATAAATCTCACTCGCTGCAAACAATTAAGGTATCCCTATTTATTGTCATTGTTAATTATAATGCAGAAATCATACTTTCATTTAGTTTTTCACCAAATTGTGTAACTTCTTCCCCAAAGAGGTGTAACAAAGGTTAAAAATCTGTAAGAAATAGTTATGAATCAAACTGAAATGCGGAATAGAAAACTGGATTTAACAGTGGGCATGAGTGTGTACACTGTCAGCCCTGGCTACTCAGAAGACTAAAACAGAAGGATTATTTGAGCCCAGGAGTTCAAGATCAGTCTGGGCAAACCCAGCCAGACCTTATCTCCACACAAAGAAAAAAGGAAGGAAAGGAAAAAAAGGAGAAAGAAGAAAAGAGTAAAGTCAAGAAAAAGTAAGATGAAAATAAGCTTTTAGAAAAGGTTGCAGCTTATAACATTTGAAAAACAAATTTTTGGTTTAAGTAATATTCAGGATATAAGTCATGATACATACTTATCTATATTTGAATAGAACCACTCATATATGCACCATTTATGTGCTTTTGGAAGCTTGAGTAGGTTCCGTAATCGAAAACCAATCTTCTGTGAAGCTTTCTTATCTGGTGTTGACATTGTTGCTGTAAATTTCTACACAATTAAAAAATAGATTAATTACAGCTCTATCAAGTAAAAACTTAACATTTAGAACAATGAATACATTTGTAAAAAGGTAAATTATGCTTAAATTTTACACACATTTCAATGCTATTCAACAAGAAATTTTTGTTTGACAAATACCACTCTGGTTATTTCTTACAGTTAAACCCTCAAATTTCATAACACATTCTAACAAGGAAAGTGAAATATTTGCCCATACCACATTTAAACAATACAATTTCAATTTAAGTATGTGTGTGTGGGGGGTTTACATGACATAATCCTAGCCTTTCTGGGCTAGAAAAGACCAGGCAGAACTGCTGCACTGGCTCAGTGGCGCAACGCTTGCCTAGCTTGAGTGAGACCTTGGGTTCGATCCACAGCATCGTAAAATAAAACACACAAACCCACTGCTGAGAAGACAGAGTGAGGGAATGCGCACACTTGCAAGCAACCACGCGGCCCAGACGTGAATTCTTACCCACTAGAGAACTCTAGTGCTTTTCAAATCACAGAAGAGAAACAAAAAGTTTCCCAACTATTTTAATAAAGTCAGCATAACAGACAATAAAGTCTGACAAAATGGGCCAGGGATAAAGCTCAGCAGCATAAGTGCCTGCCTGGCAAGTGTGAGGTCATGAGTTTGATCCCCAGTATCAAAAAAATAAAATAAAATAAAATAAAATAAAATAAAATAAAATAAAATAAAATAAAATAAAATAATAAAATAAAGTAAAATATCTGACAAAAGTATAAAAAAACTTCAGAAAATATCATTCATGTGTATGAATTGCAAAAATCCTTAAAAATAAAAAAGAAACTTATCAGACAAGCACCATTAAAACATCTAAGTAATACAATGCAAGTCAGTGGAATTCATACCAAGAATGATCCAGCACAATGCCTGCCTGCCAAGCACAAGGTAATGAGATCAAACCTTGGTACAAAAAAAAAAGATAAAAAATAAATAAATAAATAAATAAATAAATAAAATAAAATAAAATAAAATAAAATCCAGTACTAGGAAATTATTAATGTAATTTGCCATGATTAACAAATCAAAACAAGAAAAATCCTATGCTCACCTACAACAATACTAAAAGCATTTGAACAATACCCAAAAAACACTTTGGAGGCTAAGGCAGGAGGACTCCAAGTTTGAGGCCAGCATGGGCAACTCATTAAGACCTTGCCACAAAATAATAAATTAAAAGGGCTAGGGGTATGCTCAGTGATAAAGTACTGTACTTTTCTAGAATGTGCAAGGTTCTAGGTTCAAGCCCAACAGCCTCTCCCTCCTCACCAAAAAAACAAAATGACTGAAAAAGCACAACATAATAAAAATGAAGCAACAGAGCTAATGGCTCACAGGAAAATTTAGACTTTGTTTAGCCTATATTAGAAAGGAAGAAATATCTCAAATATGTAACCTTAGTTCCTTTCTGTTGCCAGCAACACAGTACTACAGAGTGGTTGAATTATAAAGAAATTTATTTCCACTCACAGCTCTAGAGGTCTGAGGGGTAACATTTGATAGTAGCCTTCTTTTGGTGGAGTATTGAGGCAATGTAAGGCATCGCAAAATAGGGTGAGGGAGGATGTAGTGTGTGTCAAGCATGGGTCTGGCCTCGCTCCCTCTGGCTGTAAAGCCACCAGGACTCAATCTTGAGGTTCCACCCCAATAACCTTATCTAATCCTAGTGGGCCCTTCATGGTTGTTTCAGTCTCTTGATATCTCACAATGGAGACTACATTTCATCATGGAAAGCCTTAAGGCCGTGGTAGCCAAACCTATGTGAAAGTGCCCCGCCAGGCTGTCTGTATCACTGGAAGCTCTACAAGGTTCACCATCACTGCCTTAGGGAATACTCAAGCCATATCCAAACCATAGCACTACCTTCCGACCTTAAGAAACTACAACAAGGAGAGCAAAGTAAAACCAAAGCAAGCTGAAGGAAAGAAATAAGTAAAATACAATACATAAAACTGGAGAAACTAAAAGTTCTTTCAAAATATCAACAAAATCAGTAAGTCTTTAAGCTATGCTAACCAAGAAAACAATGGATACTTTCTTAAAACACTTTCTTAATAATTTGAATGTGTCCCCCAGATTTCACAGTTGGAAACTTAATCCCCAATAAATTCATGTCATATTATTAATATGGTGCATATATGTAAATGTTATTTGAGAGAGAGGACCTTCAAGAGGTGACTAAGGCATCCACTAGGATACACCCCTGTGTGGAGCGGGGGTTACTTAGAGTGTGGTTCTGCTACATAAAATAGAATCTGAGCCAGGCTGGTGGCTCAAGCTTGGAATCCCAGCACTCGGAAAGGAAAGTCACATCTTCAAGCCCAGCCTGGCCAACTCCATGACTTTATGAGATCCTGACTCAAAATAAAAAAATAAAAAAGTCAAGGATATAGCTTGGGATTTAGTCACCAGCAGCACACACAAAATTTTTTATTTATTTATTTATTTATTTATTTATTTATTTATTTATTTATTTATTTTTTGTACTGGGGATGGAACGCACGACCTTGCGCTTGCCAGGCAGGCACTGAAGCCACTGAGCTAAATCCCTGGCCCTCTCACAAAAATTTTTTTAAAACTTAAAAATAAATAAAATCAATTTAAAAAGAAAATAAAATATAAAAGAAAAGAAAAGAAAATTTAAAAATCTGTCTTGCACGTGTGCCCATCCTGGATGTGGTACCCTTGCTAGATGCCGAGCAGGGCCAGCCCAGTGGACTCAGACTTCAGAGCCACCAGTACTGAATTTAAACAATGCTACTTTCTCTACAAAACAATCAGCGGTTGACAATCAGCAGTAGCAACAGAGAACAGACTAAAATGCTTGACAAAATATATTTCTCTTCATTCCAATCCAAAAATCTGTATTGGGCTGAGAATATGGATTAGAGCATGTGTAAGATCTCAGGTTCAATCCTCAACCCTGGAAAAGAAATCTGTATCATGCTCAATGCTAAAATACTAAAAACATTCTAATTAAAGAATATAATTAAGACATCAACTATTACAACTATTTTTTAAACACTGTTTTGAAGGAACTGCCCAGTTACACAAACAACAACAAAAAATCCCAGAAAGAAGCCAAAATTACCATTGCTATATTTGCAAGTGCAATGACTGTCCCAGAAAAGAAATGATAAGAAAATTTAATGAAGCAGGTAAATACAAAATTGATATATAAAAATTAATATCCCGATCAGCGTTCAAACCAATCATTCGTTAGCTAAGCATATTGGCTCATGTTTGTGGCTCAGCACTCTGGGAGGCTGAGACAGGAGGATGTCAAGTTTAAGCCTAGCTTGGACAACTTGGTGAATTAGTAAGATCTTATTTCAAAATTAAAAAGTAAAAAAGACAACTAGGGATATACTCAGTGCCTGTGTTCAACCTCCTGTACCTCCCTCAACATCAATCTTTTCTAAATATAAGTAAGGGCTGGGGATTTAGCTCAGTGGCATAAGCACCTGCCTGGTAAGTGCGAGATTGTGAGTTCAATCCCTGGTACCCCCCCCAAACAAACAAACAAACAAACAAACAAAAAAACCCGAAACAAAACTATTAAATAGAAAGAGTAGACTAAATATAAGTAAGAATTGATTAGATAGTAAAACAAGAAAAATTCTGTTTATAAGAACAAAAAAATGACAAGTAACAGATATTAAATACCTAGGAATATACTTAGGAAATACGCAAGATTAATATCAGAAAAATTATTAATCTAGTGAGAAATTAAGGATTTGAATCACTAAACTCCCAGTGAGTTCTTGGGAAGACATCTTAATGTCACATATATATCATTCCCCACAAATTAATTTATAATATTATACAATAACAATAAAAATGCCAATAGCATCTCTTTCCTACTCAGTTGATCCTAAAGTCTGGATATGGGAAAAATCTTAAAAAAGAAAGTCTTATCAGACATTAAAACACACAAAAAAGCCACATTTAAACAATTTTACATGCACGCGTGCGTGCTCGCGCACACACGAAAACAGTTTGACACTAGCACATATAGAGATACACTAGATATAAAGACAAAAAACCCAGCATGGCTTAGGGGCATGCCTATAATCCCAGCACTTGAGAAGCTGAGGCAGGAGGATCACCTTGAGTTTGAGGCCAGCCTGAGCTAAATAGTGAGATCAAGCACACCCTGAACTACATTAACAAAACCTTGTTACAGAAGTTAATCCCCCCTCAAAACAGAAACAAAAATCCAGAAATTAATCCCAAATATATACAGAAATTTAGTTGTGGTGAAGAAATACCTTTGTAGCAATATATAAAAGATGGATTATAATACATATTAGCAAGAAAACTAGCTCTGTGAGGGAAACACAGGTTGCAGTCTTACTTCATTCCTTATTCTAATTTAAGATTTAAACATTAAAAATGAAGAGGAAACATGAGAGAATTCTAAAACCACATAAATTTTAGATTAGGGAACTAGATCCTTCTAAGGATGCCAAACTCAAGAAATGACAAAAGGCACCAGGCAGGGTAGCACACACCTGTAATCCCAGCACTCAGGAGACTGAGGCAGGAGAATCACTACGAGTTCAAGGCCAGCCTGCGTTACACAGTTGAGTTCCAGGTCAGCTTGAACTACAGAACAAGACCTTGTCTCAAAAACCAAATGAAACCAAAACACACACACACACACACACACACACACACACACACACAAATTCTAAAAATGACAAAAAGCAAAGATCATGTATGTTGGCCTGGGGATTTAGCTCAGCAGCACAGGCACTTGCCTGGCAAGTACGACGAGTTCATGAATTCAATCCCTCATACCAAAAAACCCCCCAAAAATAAAAAACAAAAATCATGCATGTTAAAAATAAAGAAATGAAGGTGAAAAACCCTATGATAATTATAGTGTTTATAAATGATCAAAGAAAGGGCTAATATTCCTAATATATACAAAAGTCCTATAAACTAGTTAAGAACATGAGTAACAAGAAAATGGGAAAAACTTTACAGAAGAGGAAATTGTTTTTAAGCACATAAAAATATTTCAATCTCACTCAGAGATATAATATCAACTAAAATGAATTTCTATATATTAGATTATATTTCAGATTAGAAAAATATGGATGTTTGTTTCATTATATATCAAGTTGGCCAGCCTTTGGAAAAGTTGGGACTCTTTATTGGTTGAAAAGTATAAAAGCAGTATACTTGCTTTGGGACAATAATTTGGTACGATTTTAAAAACTTTAAATGTGTACAGTCTACGATCCAGCAATTTCACATTTTAGATATCTGTCCTAGAAAAATACTTGCAAAAATATTCAAACATGCATGGTTATGTTCATTGTGGCATTGCTGTAATTGTAAAAATTTAGAAATTATTTAAATGCCCTGAAATGGAAATTATAAATAAACTGTAATACCATAATACCACAATAAAATATATTTAATTCTATTTGCCTATCTTAATCTATCAACGTGGCCAGATCTTTAAAAAGAGGTTTTTGAGAGAAATAAAAATAGTATACTGCATGGCACAGTTTCATAACAAATGATACTAAGGTGTAATTTTAAAACTATATATATCACGATCAGGAGGCTGAGGCAGGAGGAATGCCAGCCAAGTTTGAGGCCAACCAAGACTACATAGTAAGTTCAAGGCCAACACAAACTGCATAGCAAGAGCTTGTCATAAAAAACAAAACAACAAAACCCCCAAAATTATATACTACATATATTTAAAAAAGAAAAAAATATGTGTATCAAATACTGTTATATGTTGCTTATGTATATATATATAAAAATTTTTATGTATATATAAAATTTAAAATTATTATTACTAAGACAGGGTCTCACTATGTAGTGCAGCCTGGCTTAAACTTGCTGATATAGCCCAGACTGGTCTTGAATTCACGACAATCCTTGTGCCTCAGCCTCCAAGTGTTGCCATTATAGGTGTGCTCCACCACACCTGGCTAATTATAATTTTAGAGGATAATCAAATGAATTATAGTGGGTACCACTGGTAAAGGAAGATGGTAAATTGAGGTCGTTAATTTTTCATTTTTTTGTTATAAACTTTTATTCTGGGAAAATTGTATACTTCCAGAAAAGTTATAAAGATAGTACAGAGTACCCACATGCCCTTCATCCAGTTTCCCCTACTCTAAGTATTTTTCCTAACCATGGTGTATTTAGCAAAAGTACAATATTATTAAAGACTTTATTGGATTTCATCAGCTTTTTCATTAATATCCTTTTTTTGTTCCAGCATCCAATTTAGGATACCACACTGTAATCAGAAAATTAAATTTTTAGGGCCAGGGGATATAGCTCAGCAGCATGGCACCTGCCTGGCAAGCACAAGGTCCTTAGTTCAATTTCTGGTATCCCCCCCCAAAAAAGAAAATTAATTACATCTTAAATGAAAAAACATTGTACGCCCAACACAAGGTCATGAGTTCAATCTCTGGTACAAAAAAAAAAAAAAAAAAAAAGCCAGGAGCTGTGGCTCATGCCTACAATGCTAGCACTCAAGAGGCTGAGGCAGGATGATTGGAGTACGTTCAAGGCCAGCCTGGGCTACATAGTGAGTTAAAGGCCAGCCTGAACTATACAGCAAGACCCTGTCTCAAAAAAAAAAAAAAAATTATCGTTAGAGACAAAGTTTCACTATGTAGTTCTGGTTAGCCTTGACTTCACTTTGTAGCCCAGGCAGGCTTCCAATCAGCACCAATCTTCCTGCCTAGCCTCCCAAGTGATGAAATTACAGGTGTGCACCACCACATCCAGCCATCCTTAAAATATTTTTAACACAAAAATGTAATGATTTTTTTCTAGGCAGTGAACCAGATTTTTAAATAGAATATTGGGAAAAAAATAAATAAATGGAATATTGGTAGCTCACTAGATATATATCTAATGAAATAAATATATCCATTGCCCAACATATATCTATATCTAATGGTATATAACAAAACTATCTTGAATAGTCTTCTGTTAGGTATGAGAAAATAAATTGTTTATTGCAATGTTAATTATTACAACAAGATTATTTGACAGCATTTTTTATTTAAATGTAAATATCCTTGTTGTAGCAATTACCCTGCTAAGGTTTATTTAACAAATGAAAACTAAAGAATGACTGTAAACAGTGAAGCTAAACAGTGAAGATTTCTAGGGTAATAAAAATGTTCTAAAATTGTGGACATGATTGTACAACCTTGCACATATTAAGAACAATTAGGGGGCTGGGAATTTAGCTCAGTGGCATAAGCACCTGCCCAGCAAGCTCGAGGTGGTGAGTTCAATCCCCAGTACCGGAAAAAACCAAAGCAAAACAAAAAAACAATGAAAAGAACAACTATAGTGTACACTTTAAATAGCTGAACTGTATGGTATGTGAATTATACCCAAATAGAACAATTTAAAAAAACGAAAAGCAGGACTCTGGAGACAAGCTGCCTACCATTTTAGAATTAACCTTCATTGTTTAGCTCTGTGATGTCGAGGAAGATATTTAAGTTCACTATGTTTGGTTTTTTAATCTCCAAAATGAAGAGCAATAGAATAGTAACTTATTTCATGAGGATTGTTGGAAATTAAGTGACAGTAAATACCTAGGAAATACTTAGAAAAAAACCTAGCACATAAGTATTCAGTAAAAGTTAGTTTTTGTAACTGTCCGGTACTGGATGTTGTTCTTTAAATAAACATATAGACAGGCTGGAGGAATGTAGCTTAGTGATAGAACGCTTGTCTAGCATGTGTGCAAGGGCCCAGGTTTGCACTACAAAATACAGGCAGGCACACAGGCAGGCAGACACAAGACAAAATCCAACAGATTCAGAGAATGTGATTAGAAATGCAACAGAACAAGCCAAATCACATAAAAGAAGACTGAAAGAACTAGGGATGTTAAAACTAGTAGAGAGCTGGTCGTGGTGGTGCAGGCTTATAATCCTAGCACTTGGGAGGCTGAGGCAGGCGAATGGCAGAGATCAAGGTCAGTCTAGGCTACAAAAAAGTGAGTTCAAGGCCAGCCTGAACTGCATAGTGAAACCCAGTCTCAAAAAGACAAAACAAACAAAACAACAACAATAAATCCTAGTAAAGAGAAAACTGAGAGGACATAACATCTTTTCAAGTATTTGAAGACGTCTTCTATCATATTTGTTCCATATTATATAATTTCTGTACTGATCAGAAGAAGTCCCCTATCATATTTGTTGCAGATTATATCATTTCTGTACTGATTGAAAGTAGAAACGATTCCACCACACAGTCCTGGAAGGAGGAATATGCCTGGGAAGGAAGGCAGTGGATAAAGCTGGCATAGGGCAGTTTCACATCATGAAGACCAAAGTTTTCTATATGTCTGTGAGTCATTCAGATTATCCTAGCAGCTGGGCGTGGTGGCACACACCTGTGATCCCAGGACTTGGGAAGCTGAGGCAGGATTCCTGACACAGGCCAGCCTGGGCTACAAAGTAAGTTCAAGATCAGCCTGAATTGCAGTGAAATCTTGTTTTAAAAAGATAAAAAGAAAAAAAAAAAAAAAGAAAGAAGGAAAGATAATACTAGCAGCACAGTTCCTCCAAAGTGTAACAGATTTACTATTAATCTTTTCTTATGTTCATTCAATCTTGTATCCAGTATTTACCAAGCCCAGAAACACAAGCCATTTTCTTTTCTTCTTTTTTTTTTCCAGAGTCTCCCTACCTAGTACAGGCTGACCTTGAACTCCCTTATATAGCCTAGGCTGACTCTGAACTTGTGGCTGTCCTGCTGCCTCCACCTTCTGAGTGCTGAGATTACAGGTATATACCACCACACCCAGCATATTTTATTTTCAATAAGATAAATTTCTAAATTTATCTTATTGTCAATGAGATAAATATTTTAGGTATTTATGTACATTCATTCTTGATGTTTACTTAAAAGGTTTAAGATATATTTTATTCATTCAACAGAATATAATATATTTTAGTGTTTAAAATTATCATAAAGATACAGAAAATTTTTTGGCAGGACATGTTGACATGATGCCTTTATTTAATAAGAAAATCACCTCTATTATGAAAGGAAAACAGTATTATATAAGAAGTTATAAATCAGACAGAAGAAAAATATAGTATTGTTAAAGTTAATATGTTCATATCCAATTTTATTTGAGTCTTGTGCATCCACTATGATTTTTTTAAAAAGGTCAAAAATAAAAGAGGGGCAAAGGTGTAGCTCAGTGGTAGAGCTCTTGCCTAGGCTGTGTGAAGCCCTAGGTCTGATCCTCAGCATCCCCCAAAAAATTAAAACTAAAAAGGGAAATCTGATTTTATGCTACGTTTCCCTCACTTGCATGACGTTTTCAACGTGCTTCCCAACATGTTAAACATTTTTCCTGCTTTTATTTCCATGCAAAACTCCAAACTAACTCCACATTTCTCAATTTTTTTGCTTCATTCTTACAGAACAATGACTAGCCTTCCACTCTGGTTTAAAGTCAACAACAACAAAAAAAAAAACAGCAAGAAACATGACACTTTCCAGGTAATTACAATAGAAGTCAAGCAACAGTACTTAAAGAAAGAACTTGTTATTCATAATAGAAAAAACACCAACTTCAACATGTTGAGTAACTGGTTATTTCTTTTCACACAAAACAAAGTTTCATCACACACATACCTGTGGAACCATTGCAACTCTCTGGTTTCTTTTAGGTGATTTTGTATTTATTTGTCTGTCATCTTCATCAGAAAAGAGTCGACTTCGTTTTGAATTTCTGAAAGGCTATGATAAAAAAATTTTTAAATGAAAAAAAGCAGAACATTTCTGCTTTTTTATTATTTTATTATTTTATTATTCCAAATATAAAATACGATTTTATATTTGGAAAGTACAACTAACTGGATGATCAGCAGTACGAAAGACTAAGTATGAGTAATACAAACACACACAGAGTAAAAAATAATCTTAAATTTGGAAAGTATTAAAACATAAATTTATGCAATTTGTTTACAAATGAAACACCTAGCTGATGGTCAAGCTAAAACCAGAACATGGATCAAGAAGACAAGAAAATAAATTCTGAAAATTCCATTTCAAATTATGCTGGTGAATGTCAACTGGATGTAGCACATCATGTCTAATGCATAGGGCTGGGCTGGGACAAAGGCATTAAATCACTCCAGAAGAGGAAACCTGCATGTATACAGTTAGCACTGTACTAGATTTGTCATCAAAATCGTCACCCAACTTGCCCTTTGTAAATAAAAACACAATATATATATATGCATATCAAAATATATATATGCATATCAAAATGTGTGAAGATACTTCATAATGACCTTTTGAGCTTAAAAAAATTTAACCACTCAATGTGTTAAAGTTTGCATTTTTTTCTATTATGAGTAACATGTTCTTTCTTTAAAGTACTGTACATAATATAATCAAGAATCTATATAACATGATAAAATTTATAGCCTACTTTACATTGAGTGAACAGAGAGAAAGAACAGAACTCATACCCCATTAAGACCCACATCTTTTCCCAAAGCTTTCTCCCACCAGTCAAGAGAAATCTTCATGGCTATGCAGAAGTCACCTATGCTCACCACTATCCCACCAAGTCTTCAAGCCCACTTAGAAAGGAAATGAGTACAGAGGAATAACAATTTATAGGCAGCACCCAACTGAGTCAAGCTAGAATCCTGAAATTACATCCACAGCCCCAACAGTCACATTCCTTCTGCCTTCTCCCTTCTGTGACCATGGATAGCCAGGAGGAAGGGATGAGAATGATGGAACTGATGGGGAGGCCCCTCACATTCACCATGGCCAGCCGCCCAGCCACCACTGTGCTCTAGACTAGCAGCAGGCCTGTTTAATCACTGACCCCTAAAATCCTGGCTACCTGGCTCCAGGGAGAAAGGTCTTAAAATCATTACTCAGGCAACTATATGTTCACCTCTACTTCCTACTTCCAAATGCACTTATTTTTTACCTATAAAAGATTTAATACACGACCACTTATTTATATATTTTCTTGCAAGGACCAGAGTCACATAAAACTTTTTGCAATACCAAATAAAAGTATGACTCAGGGTTGCTGACATTTGTTTCTTGTACTTAAAAAAACTATGATTATTTAACAAATGTGTAATGATTACCAGATTACAATGGCTATAAATAACTGATCTAAATACTATCAAGTGCTACTCAATTACGCTTGATTCAAATGTTTGTGGTTGAGAAAAACCTTGGAAATTTTTTACTATGCTACAAGAATGTAAGTACGACAAAAGAACAATTTAGCTACAGTTACTGTAAAATTCTTACCATTTCAACAGCAGGGCTCGTATTCCTCCCTTTCCAAACAGGGGTTTTCTGTAAAGAACTATACTTTTCATTCCATGTATTAGATAAGCTTCCCTCTGCAATGAATAATTAATACTAATAAAATTTTAATTCATAGGGTTTTATACTATGAACATTATTTCATAGCAATGTATCCAAAATATATACCAATGTGGAAAAAATACACTGATATAATTTTAGTTTATTACAGATGAAAAACCTTATTTGTATTTTCCTAAGTCTCTTAATCATCTGATAAGATGATACATCTTGAAAGCATTACATTTCTATATTGAGCTGGACACTGCAATTCATCCCTGTAATCCCTGCACTTGGGAGGCTGAAGCAGGCGGATCACTGTGAGTTTGAGGCCAGCTGAACTACATGGCGAGACCCTATCTCAAAATACAAAACCAATCACATAAAGAAATTCTACACTGAAACATATAGCTTCTTTTCTGCATGTTTTTTGGTTTTTGATAAATTTTCCTATTCTAATTGCCATAAACCATCACATAACTTTTGATACAATTTTGATTGAAAGTGGAGCAATGGAAAATGGAAAAATCTCCTTTTAATACTGAATTTAGAGCATATTTATGAATATTTTTTACTTCCATATATGAAACCCTTGACTTATGACAATGAAACTAGTATGGTATTTCTGTTTTCTTACTTTAAAAAATGTCTTTGGAGTTGTGCACAACCAGGAAAAATTCAATCTAGTAATTGATGAGACATTATGAAAATAAAGTGTTTAATTTTTGGTAAAAAGGTATATATGTTTATATATATATATATAGAGAGAGAGAGAGAGAGAGAGCGCGTGCGCGCAAGAGAGAGAAAATCTGGTATGAGTATATATAGAATAGTTACTTTCATTTTTTCTAGCTGTTTTCTAGCATTTTCTATAAGAAATTTATATCAGTTGTATAATTTTTAAAAAAGAAAAATGATTAACGGCATAGGTCAGCAGTGGAGTGTTAGCCTGGCACCTATGCCAATAGCACCTATGCCTAGCTACCTAGGAGGCTGAGGAATGGAAACCCATCTCAACAAAAAAGAAAGAAAATGAAAGAGAAATGAGTTTAATATTTAGAGGAAAAATAATACTTTTTCAGGAGTGTATTTTAAGAAGCAGAAAAGAGGTAGGGGAGACGGGTGTAGTGTAGTAAAGAATGTGTATACAAGGCCCTAGGTTCAATCCCTAGTATGAAAGAAGGAGGTGGGATGGCATTGATGCATCCAGCAAACACTGCGGCACTCTGCAAGACAAGGACTTCATTCAGCAAATCACCAATCCAAAGCCCAAAACAGCAGCTTTAATGGCAAAAAATACTATTGAACCTTTACAGAATATTTTATTTTGATTTCCCATTTATTTACCCAACAGAAAATCAAGAAATTGAGAAGCCTAACACAAAAGTGCCAAAAAGCTTTTTGTTGCTGTTCTTGTTTTTTTGAGACAACATCTAGCTATATTCAGGTTGCCCTCAAACTCATCATGTAGCCCAGGCAGGCCTCACACTCAAAACTCACTACAATCCTCCTGCCTCAGCCTCTCCAGTTTTAGAATTACAGGTCGAAGCCATTACATCTCACTTCTGAAATAAATTGTTTAAAAAGAGTTAGGGATGTAGCTCAGTGGTAGAGCAACTTGCCTAGTATACAGGAGATCTATCCCCATACCATAAAATGGGGGGTTCAATCCCCATACCATAAAAAGAGACATAAAATTTAAAATACTATATAAAAATGGTTAGTCTATTAGGGCCTACCAAAAGAAAGAGCAAGAGCACTATTATTCTCTTATTTTAGGATACTTGCACTATTACTTAGAAGGCAAGATTCTTAGAAATACAGCTCAGCACAACTTTAATAAAAATGAAAAAAATGCTATGAATGCAAATAAGATTTTTCTCAAATGGTTAGAAAGTTCTTCTTTAGCCAATAACATTAGGAATTTTTTTTCTTAACTTTAACTGAAGACCAATTCTCTAAAAGAATATGAATTTAAAATTATTAGCTAAAATCAATACTTTAAAGTGATAATGAACCATAACAGAATGAAAAGAAAAACACACCAAATTAATTTTATAAGTTAAATTTCTAGTTTGACATACCAAAAAAGATATAATTCTTACCTTTTAAACTGACGAGAGCTTTTGCTGAAGAGCCTACAATTAAAGATAAACCATATCATGAAAATGAAAGAAAATGAGAGAAAAACAATTGCTTTGGGGGTTAAAAGGATCATCTTAAGTTTGAGCAAAGCTGAGTTTGAAGTGACAGTGAGATGTACACTGAGAAATAACTAGTAGACAATTCAAGCAATAGACCAAAATTCAAATAGACTAAGGAAGAACTGAAGAGAGACATTCAGGAGTCCTTTTGAAGTTTGAAAGTTGCAAACCATTCTGAGAGAAAATGATGCAGTAAAGGAACAGAAAGGAAAAGTGGGTACAGGTATAATTTTGAACCTCATTTCAAATACAACCGTACTAGAAAAAATGAAAAAAGGAACTGATGTTTATTGAGACAAAGATCAGAGGAGGAAATGGAGTGGAGAAAACAGAAAATAGAAATGATCCAGGGACCACTATAGTAGGCAATAACTCCCCTGGAAAGCTAGAATGCAAGTATAAATACTGTTTTTGTTTTGTTTTGTTTTGTTTTGTTTGTACCGGGGATCGAATTCACAACCTCATGCTTGCCAGGCAGATGCTTATGCCGCTAAGCTAAATCCCTGGCCCTACTGTATTTAAGGGTCAAAGCTGGAATAAGGAGCTCAGAACAGCATAAATATGGAGCGATTCACTAGGTAAAACAAACTTTAGTGTATATTAGAATAACCAAGAAGTTCTTCATACACATGGAATCTGCATTATTGCTCAGCACTATTGCACATTTCTGTAGTCTCAGCCCTTAAGAGACTGAGACAGGAGAATAACCACACATTCGAGGCCAGCTTGGGCTACCTAGTGAGTTCAAGACTAGCCTCAACTGCACAATGAGACTTTGTCTCAAAAAACCAAAATAATAATAATAATAGCACAGGCTGGCCTTGAACTTAGTAATTCTCCTGCCTCAATCTCCTGAGAGTTGAGGTTATAGGCAACCATACTCAGCATTATTAGCAAAGCTCTTCAACTCTTGAGAAACACCGAGCTACAGGTTTTGTATGAATAAAAGGAAGAATCTATGGGGTAGTAGGAGACTCAATGGGAAAAAATGGGGTTTGTTCGTTTTTGGTTTTTTTTTGAAAAAAGTTTTTGAAGTTTAGTGAACAAAGGCAATAAAATCATGGGCAAGAGGTATTAGAATTATACCATAAAATCTTGCTTAAAAAACCTCAAATAAAACAAGACAACTGGCAGTGGCAATATAGATCCAAGTTGTTATTAAGAGAAATGCAATTCATTTAAGGAAACAGTAGTTACTATTCACTGACACAGTGACTCTGTCTTAAGCACTGACTACCAGACAATCAGAGTGCAGCAATACATGAGGTGTTAGTGATTAGTTTTTCTGGAAGGTAACCGTCAGTAAGGATCCGAAAGAAGAGATAAGGTCACAACGAAATCCACTCATGTTCCATGCAGCAGGAAACAAATTTTGGGGATTCTGAATTATCATTTTTAACTCTTTTTTTTTTTTTTTTAAAGGCAGTACTGCTAGTAGTTCTATCTAGGCTGAGACTAGCTGTGTTTGAATCTTGGGTCTGTCACTGTCTTAGTACGATGCCTTCCCCAAATTACTGTCTCCATCTTCCATCTAGCCCAATGGAGAGTAAGTAAAAGTGTAGTAAAAGTGTAGTACTTAGGTAATCTTCATTCAGTGATTACTGTTCATATTAACTGTGATCAACCAAAAACTAGTAGGTGAAGAGCATAATTTTACAGGCAGATGAATACGATTAGTCTCCTGCTCTAACTGGGAATGCTCGTTGATTCACTCAACCACAATTTACTACTGAATGCTTGCCACAAACACTATTTTGGGAGCCAAAGTAACCCTAAGGAATGAGACAGATACAGCCGCTGCTCACCGGGAGTTTATATTCTGTAAGAGACACACAATAAGCACATAAAATAATAATTACAGTTCATTCAGTTTTTGCTCTAAAGGAAATGAACTGGGTGACGTGTGTGTTGGGGGGAGTTACTTTACATACGATAGGCTTTTCAGAGGGGTAACATCTGAAAATAACTGTGTGAGAATAGGTCAAAGCATGACGCCTGGGCAGACAAAAAGAGTACAAAAACACTGAGAAACTAGTTTATAATATTCAAGGGAGTGGGGTGGGGTTGTATTTGCCATGAAGGAGGAAAAGGTGATAAAAGGCCAGAGAAATAAGCCAGATGTCCTGACATGGAGCTGGGAAGGCAAGCAGAAAAAAGAAACAGTGTTGCTCTGGTGGGGTTACCAACCAAGTAATCACATAAATGGGAAACTGCAAGTGTAACAGCTGCAACACAGAAGTTACACAGCACTAGGAAAGATTGAAGAACACATAACTGAGTCAAGGAGAATGAGTAACTCTGAAGAAGCTTAGAACAAGAACTAAAAGCTAAGCAGAAGTTAACTGGAATTAGAGGAATAAAGAGCATTCCAGTTAAGAGAACAGCACCTGCAAAAGCCCTGCAGAAAAGGGAGACTGGTGAATACAGGAGAGGAGAAAAGTCTAACTTAGCTCAGAGGGACAGAATGAGAGGAGAGTGGTACAGAGGAAGGGGGAGAGGCAGGTACTGTAGATGGTTTTAAACAGGAGGAGGACATGCAAACATTTTGAAAGGACTGCTTTGGCCTGTGGGGGGGGGGTGGATTAATGGGAAACAGAAGTGATTCCTGTAGAAAAGAAATAGTGACAAGTTGGGCTAAGTGATGGTAAAAGTAGGTGAAATTGAGAGAAGACTTACTTGGTAAAGACTAAAACAAGAGAAGTGAAAGAGAAAAGCTTCAAAGCTAACCCCTAGGATTCTGTTCTGCCAACTGAGTAAACAGTGAAATGTTCACGAAGAAAAGAGCCCCTGGACGGGATTACGAGGTAGATTTTGAGCTCCAAAGTTTGATGGGCCTCTGAACCAGCTAAAAGAAGATAGGAAATAGCAAGAGAGCACAAAAGAAAGATTTGGGCTAATGATAGTTTGATCTCCTCATATATAAAACCAAGGACTTGCATCAATTAAAACTGCAGATTAAATGAGCAAATATGCTTTACACCGCATTGATTCACAGTAAGTACTCAATTAATGATATTTTATTACTGATAATGTTATAGTGCCTATTAGCAAATGTATTAACTACTTGCTCCCTTGCCTAAACTTGGCGAAAAACATATTTCTATTTCCAGTATCACACTGAAATCATTTTTCCTTTTCAAGATCTTGTTCTATTTTAATGTGTCTGTTGTTCCACATTTAATCCCATATAAATCAAGTTTTTAAGTATATTTGATTTGTGGCACTGTGTTACACATCAGGTATGGCAACCATGCTTTCTTGTTTAGTCTAGCTAAACAAGATATACCACACACACACAAAGCCCCTTCCCTGAAACCAATGTACTAGGGCTGTGATGTTAGTCAGATTTTGGCTGCTATAACCAAATACCTGAGACCAACAACTTAAGAGGAAAAAGATTTATTTTGGCTCATGGTTTTAGTTCCCCATCACTTGGCTCTGTTGCTTTTAAGCTCCTGGCAAGGCAGAAATATGACAGAAGGCCATGGAAGTGGAAAGCTATTCACCTCACAGTTGCCAAGAAGGGGAGAGAAGGTCAGAGAGACAGATACCAAATACAAATACAGTTCCTGGGTAATGCTCCCAAGACCCATTCCCTTCAGCTAGACTCCACCTCCTGTTTCCAGCACCTCCCAGTAATGCCATCAAATTGTGACTCCATTAGTGGATCAATTCACTGATGAAGTAAGACCCCTGATTACCTAAACGTGTCCCCAAATTCCTTTAGCAAACAAGCCTTCAATACAACAAGCCTTTGTGGGGCAACATACACATTAAAACCGCAGCAGATGTCACACAGTAATATAAATGACTAGATTAACGTAGGTTGAGCCTATGACTGGTATTTGAACCTTGGTATAAATCCCAAGTCTCTACAAGGAACCAAAGTAAGGAAAATGTTTTCAGATGACAAGCACGTTGGGCTTATTGGGCCCACCATTATTTATATGCATCTTACAATCCACTGTATTTTCCAAATGAGAAACAATACTTCATGGAAGGTCTACAGCTATGCCTTATCAAATACAGTAGCCACCATTTAAATTAAGATGAAATTGAAAGTTCAGCTCCTCAGTCTTGAAGTGTTTCATGGCCTCTCACAGCTGCTCACACCGTCTCAGGCACTGCTAAAGAGAACACTTCCATCACTGAGAAAGTTTTTTTTTTGGGGGGGGGGGCTTAGCACTGGTGTAGATCAAATTTAAAACACAAACATTTTTAATACAACTTTTCATCAGTTTGGCAACTTGCTAACTTCATAATATATTGAGACTATATGACCCTACAAGGCAAGCAGCATCGGTAGTATCTTGAGTGCTCATTTCTAAAGTCTACGTTTTGCCTGCAGATACATTTTAGTGACTGAGTCTTCTGTTTTGTTATACTAAAATTCTCGCCAAGTGATATACACTTAGGGAGTCCCCAATAGGGAGGGTGGGTTCAGGGTTGTAAAATAAAATATCTACTTTTTAAATGTGATTTATGTAATATTGAACATTACAAAATTAAGTTCCACTGTCCTTGAGCTACACAATTGGTGCTTTTCTTGACTCCACACAACTCAACCACCTCAGAGGTGACGGTGAGCCGGTCCAGGGTGCATATTTACGCGGAAAGACACCCCTGGCTCCCAGGACGCACCCACGCAGCAGAAAGTCAGTGGGCGGGGGCCACCCGAGCCCCGGTGTGCTGTCCGGCTGGTCTCCGGAAAGGCGCCCGGCCACCTGTGGTCCCAGGGGAAGGGGCCAGTCCTCCGACACGGAGACGCTTCCAGGGTGCAGAGCGCTAGTTCCCGGAGCAGGCGCTGTCACGGGCACGACCAGGGGCTGGGCAGGAAGGTGGGGCCGTGGCCGGCCGGTACCCGCCGAGCCTCCCGGCCCCCGGACGGGCGCGTTACATAACCTGCGGCGTCCCCCGCGTCCCGGGGCCGCTCTCCCCCACCTCCGCCGCGGGCTGGGGTCGCGCCAGGGGAGCAGCCGCCGCCTCCGCCCGGCACTGGCCGGACTCCTGGGCTTTCGGTTTCTGGCCCTGGCGCTCACACAGCCCCAGAAACCAACACACAGACACCATAACAAAGGCGGCGACGCGGCGGCAAGACCAGGTTAGGAGGACTAGGAGACCGCGGCGGGGCTGGCAGGCGGCCCACCGGCTAGGGAGAGGGCACGGCCGCCCGTCCCAACCCTGACGCCCGCGGGGCAGGTGGCCAGCGGGAAGCGGGGGGTGCTTGGAGGTGCTACTCACTCTCGTCAGGCAACTGGTCGAGCTCCGCCATCTTGAACGAGCCGCGCCGCTTTTTCAAAGGCTGACCGCCGCGGTGCATTGTGGGGCGGAGACTGTCTTTGCGAGGGAGGTTCGAATGCGGAGCTCGCTGCCCGCGGCGCCGCGCTGCTCCCGCCCAGCGCGCCGGCCCCGCCCCACCCCGCCCGCGCATCTGCCGAGAGGAGCCGCCCTGTAGGCCGGCGGGGCTGGCGGGAGCAGGGCTCTGGCCGGAGAGGCTGGGGCGCGGGCCGGGCGCCGACGCCCGCCCTCCCCGCCGCTCGCTCCTGCTGCGTGGCGCGGTTCGCGCTGCCGCTGCGGGCACTGCGGGCTGCGAGTTGCGCGGCAGACCTGGTCGAGGCCCAGGCCAGCAGGGCTCAGGCAGCAGGCTGCTGCGAGCCGGCGCGGAGAGACGCTAGGTCCTCCAGCGCGGACCCGTGAGGGCTCTCCACGCCGCGTCTTTCGGGCGCCCGTCACGGCGTGAGCCTGCGCCCGGGTCTAGGAGTCAGGGTCTCGGCAGCCGCTCTCGACTAGGGACGCCTGCGCCCCCGGGCCGGACTCCGGGAGTCGGGAGAGACCGCGAAGTTGGCCGTGGATGGGAGAGACGCCAGGCGGCTTCGCTGGGACACTAGAGAGCCGCCTGGGGGTGGCAGCGCCTCAAGGTGATCAGGTACCCGATCCAGTGGGACGAGGACAGGGTTTGCAGGTTGGTCTTCTGTTGAAAGAAGCCCAAGCAAAGATTTCACATTTCGTGTCGGACGCTTTGCAAAAATAAACCACGGCTGCTTTTCAGCAATTCGTTTAACAGACATCGATCGATGCGTTCTAAGCCCTTTCTCAGGAATTTCTGCAGGACCGGTGGGGTTGGACAGGTGAGCCCTGAAAGGACGACCTAGCAGGTGAGTGAGTGAGTTCCAGAACTGAGGATTGGGAAGGCAGCAGGTTGAGGAGGTGAAATAGCTAAGAGCGCAGGAGGAAGGTTCCATTTATTTGAGCAAGAAGGTGAGCAATAAACTGTACCTGAACAGGGTGAGAGTCTGGGACCATCAGGGAAAGAACAGCGCAAGGTGGCCGACGCCTAAATTTGCATTTTCCAGGGTGTCTCTGCTGCTAGTTGTACAATCTCTGACTAGTTTGTGCCAGAGATTGAACCCAGGGCCTTGGCGTGCTAGACAGTGCCTCGCCACTGAGTCCATAGCGGTAAAGACCTTATTATGATAAATCAGAGCTCTCACCATTAGGGATGGGGAGTACCAAATGATACTGGGACCTCATCAGTGCACCTGTCAAGGGGTGTGAGCAAAGGAACTTATGAATCAAGGTGGGAGGAGGAAAGATTCACTAGTGATAAGTTTTGCACCTGGAGTAACTGGGTGCTGCGATGCTGCAGCAGGAAGGAAAGAAGGAAGTGAGTGGAAAGGGTGCATATTCAGTATTACCCAAGTATCTTTCTGAGTGATCCCCTGCCCCAGCTGCTAAACCTGTTCTGCCCTGCCCGCTAAAAGGAAAACACCTAGCATTTGGCTGATGTGGTGTGGTGGGCATCTGACGCGTGGCATGTACTTTACCCTAAATTTGGAGGTGAGAGCAAGAACAGGTCTCCCCTCTGAGAAGGAAGGAATAGAAACGAAGGTGAAGGATCAGTGTAGAGATTCCTTAGAAAGCTAAGGCTACAGGTTGCATTGGACCCAGCTATTCCCCTTCTTATCTTTCCCAAAAGAATTAAAAGCACAGTGATGTGTGCACACAGGTATTTATAGCAGCACAGTTTGTAATAGCTAAATCTTGGGAACAGCAAATTGGTGAATGGTTAAAGAAGATGTGGGTTTTTTAAAAAATACAATGGAGTACTACTCTGCAATAAAGAAGGGTAAACTGGAGACATTTCTAGGCTAATGGATGCACCTTGAGGCCATACTCTTAAGTGAAATAAATCAGACACACATTTGTAAATACCACATTGTTTCTCTGGTACGAAAAACTGAAAGTGTAAATAAAGACTGAAATGTATAATAGATATTCAGAAATGGGAAGAAAATGTTCAAATAGGTGAGGGGGTGGTAAGAAATGAAAAGAAAAACAATGAGAAGGAAAAAATGGAAAGAAAGCTTTTGTAAATAGGGAGAGGAAGGGAGAAGTTGAGAGGAATGGGGGAAAAATAATCAAGTTATGTACAAGAACAAATTTCTTATAATGAATGTAATTGTTATACCTAAAATGTACCAATAAAATTTTTAAAAAGGAACGAAGGTGAGGGGAGCTAAGGGTGTGAGAGAAGCAGAAGTTTTGTGAGTATTGTAATAGTCCAGGTGTCATTAGACCAAGGCAAGCCAAGTTTTATTTTGAGGCCGTTTTGACACAACAGCAAAGGTGCTGTTTAAGTCAGTGTTTTAGGCCTTCCCAGCATTTTAAACAAAAACCCTAAATGATTTTTCTCATAGTCTGAAGCCTGAAGCTGTATCCCAGTTTCATATCTCCTGAATATTGTGTGACTCAAACCAAGACAATTTATTATTTTCGTAGCATTCTTTACTGGGTCTGTGTCAGAGGTTTTACAATCATTGGCTTGTTTGATTCTTCTCACAACCTAGTAACTTGTCAAAGGGCCACAGTGACCAGGCATCAGGAATCTGGCCCATTCTGAGCACCTCAGATTCCTTGTGCTGTGAGCACATCATGTGTCTTTAGTCTGTGCAGCTATAGCAAATACCTTGTGATTGGGTAATTTACAAACAACAGAAATGTGTTTCTCATGGTTCTGAGGCTGGAGAGTACACTGAGTTCAGGGCAGGCAGCTCTCTGCCTCACAGGGCAGTCAGCGCCACTTCCTCCAGAGGAGGAAGCACAGCCTTTGCCTCGCAGGAGGGACCAAAGGGCAGCAGCACACTCCCTTCCCTTGAGTTCTTCGGTACAGGTGCAGTCCCATCGGTGACAGCAGAGCTGCCATGGCTGACCTCCAGGAGGCCACTCTTCTTACCACTGCTACATTGGAAACCATCACTTATGTCATAAAACATGGACTAATGAGATGTTACCGTTCCTCCGGTCATGTAGTGCAGTTTCAAACGACGTGCTGTGCAAGTGTTTCTCATTAACATTTTGTAAATAAAAATTTGGAGGGCTGGGGATTTAGCTCAGCGGCTTAAGCGCCTGCCTGGCAAGTGCAAGGTCGTGAGTTCGATCCCCAGTACCAAAAAAAAAAAAAAAAAAAATTTGGATACGGATATAAATGTTAAACTATATAAAAATGTATATTAAAAAAAACATGACCACATTTTAGATACATCAGATTTGATTATTATCCTGTGGCTCCTTTATCAATTTATAAACTATCAGTTGCAGTGATTACAGGTGAAGTGTATATAAATATATAATGTATATGTGGATTTTTTAAAAATACTTTTGATAAGGGAATTTGAATTTGGTAAAGAAAGATTGACTACTTAGTATATAGCTTGTTTTGCTTGAGAATATTAGCAATTAGATCAAAAGTCTTTCATGGCTGGGGATTTAGCTCAGCGCCATAGGCGCTTGCCTTGCAAGCACACAGTTGTGAGTTCAGTCCCCAGTACCAAAAAAAAAAAAAAAGTTGTTCATTCTATGAAATAGTTATGTTGCTAGTGCAATGCCAGGTTCAGTATGTCTTGTCCAAATATGCCTGGCATCCAAATATGTCAGGAATAGTGATGGCCCTAGGCTCTGAGTTCAAATCTCGGTTTTCCCACTTAATCTGTGGACCAGCACAAGTTACATACTGTAAGTACTTTTTATTTTCCACTCTTCCTTGTAGGAGTCTTTAGGTTGTCAAGGGGATGCCCTTGAAGGGAACTGTGGGACCTGTCTCCTCCACACTCTTCTCTTCCTGGCCATGAGATAAGTGGGTTGGCTCCACCATATGCTCCCATTGTGTGCTGCCTACCCAGAGCGGTGGGCCAGGCTGGCCATGGCCTGCAGCCTTACAACTGTAAGCCAAGTGACCCTTTTACTGGTACATATGTTACAGTAGTGGAAAGCTAACATATGTCCTACCTAGACCACAGTATGAGGATAGATGTGAACAAAATTGGGATGATAAAGGATAAAATTTTCTATATGTCAGATGCTATGGATGAAACATCCCAGTTTAATAGAGTTCAGTATCTCATACCACCTCTACCGTGATAACCGTAGCTCTTAAGGATTTTAAAATCTTACTTTTACATCCTGTGTAGAAGCATACAACTCAAAACAGATCAAAGACCTGCATGTAAGAGCTAAAGAGTAAAAAAAACTGTAAGTGTAAATCTTTGTGATTTTGGGCAGCTGTTTCTTAGATATAACACAACCAAAGTATAAATTGGATATCATCAAAATTAAAAATTTGTGTACTTCAAAGGATACTACCAAGAGGGTGAAATGACAGCTCTTAGAAAGGGAGAAAATATTTAAAAATCACATACTTGATTAATCTACTACATTTGACTACCTGATGATAAAAACCCAATTCAAACATGAGCAAAAAGAGCTGAGGCTACATGTAGCTCGCTGATAGAGCACTTACCCTGGGTTCAGTTCCCAGCACCGTGAAGAAAAGGTGGGGAGAGGGTTAAAAAAGACAAAAATCCAGGTGTGAGGGTGTACACCTGTAATCCCAGCGTGCAAGAGGTTGAGGCAGAAGGGTCAGTGTGAATCAGAGGCCAGCCTGAACTGCATAGCAAAACCCTGTTTTAAAAAGACAAAACATCTGAATATACATTTCTCCTAAAGAGATAATATGCTGATCAATGAATGAGCACAAGAAAAGATGCAAGATCATCATTATTGGGGCCAGGGATATAGCTTAGTAGCAAAGCGCCTGCCTGGCAAGCACGAGGTTGTGAGTTCAATCCCCGGTACCAAAAAAAAAAAAAAAAATCATTATCATTGGAGAGATACAGACTGCAGCCACAATGATATACTAATTCATCTTCTGTGATTACTGTAGTAACAAAATCATAGCAAGGATGTGGGAAAATCGGAACTTCTCTTGAAAGAGGAACAGCTGCTAACCAACACAATTGAGCTTAAGCTCCAACATGGTAGAGGTGTCTTCCTCACCCTTCACGAGAGGTGTGTCACAGATTAATAAAAATGCATACATGAAATTATGTAAGTTTTTGTTGTTGTTTTGTTATTTGAGACAGGGTCTCACTATGTAGCCCAGGCTGGCCTCAAACACAGTGTCTTGAGTGTCGGGATTACAAGTGTGTGTCACCATGCCCTGCCAAATTTATTTGAGGTTTTATGTGACATGAGAAACTTCATCAGGAAGTGTTGAAGTGAAAACCCAAAGAAACAGGTCAACCTGTGGTTTGGTTTGGTTTTTCAAGACAAAAGTCTCAGAATGTTTTCCAGGTTGACCTTGAACTCATGATCCTACCTCATGGATTCCACTGGGATCACAGGTGTGTACCACCACACTGAGCCTGAACTTGTATATCCTGTGCTAGGTTTGATGTAGAAGTAGGTAGTCATGAATTCACATTCTTGGATGAAAAGTGTGATCTAATGATAATTGTTGTAGTCAGGGGTTGTGAGGAGAACAATTAGAATCAGGACACAGAATTTGTAATATTTTATGATGGTCACCCAGAGTTTAACACAAGAAAGTGCAGGAAATCTATCCACAACACTAAAGACCCAGAATAGTTAGCCAAGAGGCTGGATTCCACAGCAGTGTCCCACATGAATTCAGTTGAAGACCTAGAGCCCATGACAGTGACTCCCACAAGTCCAACTGGAGGTCTAGAGCCCAGAGAAGGACTCATGCCAGTCTGTTTTACAGATCCGTGTTGGGAAGGCCCAAAGGTCAGCAGTGGAAGCTGGAAAGTCCATGCCAGTGGTGAAGGAGCTGTGCTAGTAGATTGAGGGTTCTACACTGGAACCGACAAGTCACACTCATAATAAGAACCAGGGCTGTCCTGAAAAGTACACAACCATCGTCAGCAACATGGAGGTCCCGAGCTTCTCCCAGGATAAGAACAGTCAGAGGATAACATGCCAGAAAGCCAGCATGACGAATTTGTCCTGGAGATTAAGCGGCACGTATCTTCCCCTCCGGAGCCAGGAAGTGATGCTCGATTTAAGGACCAGAGTTCCCCCAAAATGAACCACAACCACTCTCACCAACAAGGTCCCAAACTCCTCCCCATGACAGTGGTCGAACTCACTGGGAAGCTAGTCACAACGAGCTCCTCCAGGAGAACCAGTGGCTCAAACAGCAACACTTAAGAGAAACCCACAACGCCTAGCCTCTCCTCCACGTCTCTATGCTGGCGACTTTGCTCAGGTGGAACAGCTACGCTTAACACCATGCTGATATAATTCAGCTGGTGTTAAGTTGACCCGTTTTTAATCCATAACAGTAATAAACTGGGGATTGGCGGACTTAGCAAGCCTGTTTGTTCAGTTTCCTCTCTGTGTTCCTTTGTTCCTTTGAGATAAAAATATTACTGCTGGCTGTAGTGCCCCATGCCTGCAATCCCAGCTAGTCAAGAGGACTGCAGTTTAGAGAGACCCTGTCTCAAAATGAACATAAGGGCTCGGGATATAGGACTGCTAAGAGGAGAAAGGGAAGGAAGGGAGAAAGAGAAAGATTCTCCGGGTACAGAGAGGCCTTCTGAGATAAAGGGCATGGGGAAGGTGAGAGTGCGCATGTGGTTTTCTCACATGCCAAAGATGTTATATTTGGGGGCAGTGTGTCCTGAACTCTAGGCGGGGTGAGGAGCAAAAGTTTTTGAGAGATATGGTCTCTGACTTGGGACCTGAGGGATGAGTAGCAACCAGAACAGGAAATGTGAGGACTAGAGTAGTATTCTTTGCAGAGAATCAAATTTAAAGGCCCAGTGGAGAGATAGAACATGACTTTCATTCCAGGAACTTTAAGTAGTTAAAGACAGCTGGAAATTTTAAAATAAGATGTGGTGCAAATCATGCGGGGCCCAGGAAGAGAGAAGCCAGGTCACCCCGTCTGTGAATCAGCAGAAGCCATGCTGGGCCTGACAGAAGCACATCAAAAAGCTAGGTCACCCTTCCAGTAAGCCACACAAACATGCGGGGACCAGGACGAGAGAAGCCAGATCACTGTAACCAGCTAGCTCAGAGGCTGAGTTGACAGCAACTGAGGTACAAAAACAACTAACCACTTGTATTGTTTGACTGACTTTGCAGGCCTGAGGCTGGTAGTCAACATCTACTAGGAAGGTGGCAATATGTAATACAGTTAATATGAGGGACTCCTTCTGTCTTGTTTTTGAAATCCAAAATCTCACTGTTTTGTTTTGTTGTAATTTATTGTTTTGTTTTATTCAATGCTCTGTTTCAGTCGGTTTTATTTGATTTTACTATGCCTGATGGAATGGACAGCTATTGTGAAGATAAGATACATTATGGTAGCCATTGTTGATTTCTTATTATTCTGCTTCAAAGTTCTTGCCTTGCTGTTGTTTTTTTTTTTTTTAATTTTTGTATTCACAAGATTTGATTTGATTTTATATTTTTGGTCCCGGGGATCAAACTCATGACCTCACGCTTGCCAGGCAGGCACTTATGCCGCTGAACTAAATCTCTAACAGCTTAAATTATTATTATTACTACTATTATTGTTATTTGAATGCTATACTTTTTTTTTTGTACCAAGGATCGAACTCAAGACCTTGTGCTTACCAGGCAAGCACTTGCACCACTGAGCTAAATTCCCGGCCAAAGTTCTGTACCGCTTTGTTTTGATTGGCTTTACTCTATTTTGCTTTTTTCGGTATTATTCTCTTTAAAATAACAAATAAAAATAAAATAAAATAAAATGTGATGAGGTATGACAAGAGATACAGCCAGAGAGACGGGCACATGAGTAGAGCGGGATGGGGAGCTCCTAAAACCCTTCCCTAGCCAGGTGTGGTGGCACATACCTGTAATCTCAACACTCAAGAGGCTGAGCCAGGAGAATTGCAAGTTCAAGACCAAAATGAACTAGATGGCAAAACCCTGTCTTAAAAATAAATAAATATGCTGGGCATGGTGACAGGCCCCTGTAATTGCAGCACTCAGGAGGCTGAGGCAAAAGATCACAAGAGTTCAAGGCCAGCCTGGACTACATAGTGAGACCCTTCCTCAAGAAAAACAAAGTAAGGGCTGGAGATATAGCTTGGCAGCATAAGCGCCTGCCTGACAAGCACAAGGTCCTGAGTTCAGTTCCAAATATGAAAAAAAAAAAAATAACGAATGAATGAATGAATACCTTTCCTAATCTGGGTCTCAGGAGCCACAGACGTAGCCTTTGAGCTCTCTAGCTATGAGGGCTGCCTGACAACCTGTAACCGCTGCCCCTAGGATCTGCTCCATCATCGGTGCCAGTGCTGTGCTCTCCCAGGCTGCCTCTCGCCAAGAATCGAGCCTGGCAGGGATCTGGGAGCCAGGCCTTCTGCACCCAGGCTGGGCTCCTTGGACACCCAGGGTCTCAGCTGCATGGGAATCGAGAGTTGTCTGTAGTGTGCGGGTGACCCTTGGCCGACCTGCCAGATGATATTCTGTAACTCGCTCGGGCAGTTTGTGGTTGTAATGAGCCAGTCTGTTGGCATTATTTCATAATGGGTTTATTGGTGGGACCTGTAGGAGTTTAGCAAGTGTGGTCGCCAAGGAGCTGGAATATGCCCACGTGTGCCACAGGGCCCTCTGAGAGGTCCGGCCATGGTCAGTATCCGCCTGCCTGGGATTTGCGCTGAGTCAGGAGCACAGTACTTCAGTGGAGCCCACGGTGGGGGACGGAGATGCTGTAGCCTCTGCACGGATGAAATGGTGAGCATACACTGGGGGGGGGGGGGCAACGGGTCATTTAGGCAAGCAGCCGCAAGATAATTAAAGCAGTTAGGAGCCTCCCAGCAGCCTGGCTGTGCTTTCTGTGTGGCTTCTGTCCGATCCTCCCACCTTCCTTCCCTTCCGCCTTCCAGGTGGCAGACCTAGCCTGCACCCCCAGCTCTACTCCCGCACTGCTGGATTCTGCAGAAGTACACATGCTGCCATTTGATTCTGTCCTAGCACCTGCATCTCAGACCTCATCTGGAGCACTTCACTTAGGAGTGGCTGGTAAAGGAGGCCGTTCTGAACTACACAACTTATTATGGGACTGGAGTAACACCCTGTTGGCCCAGATGGAAATTAAGACCACTGAGAGTGCCTAGCGTGAGGGGCTGAAGATTCCATTGTGGTTTTCTGGAAAATATTCCAGTGGAGAGGGACATCTTGATGATGAAAAAAAAGGCGTGTGACAATGACCTGTGTAGGAATAATGAAAACAGGAGTTAACCAAGACCTGAGAGCTAAGTGGGTAGCCAAAGACTCTCTGGTAGCTTATGAAGAGGCCTGCATTTCCTCCACACAGAATGGATATAGCGCGGGAGCAATCTCAGGACTTAGTGTCCTTAAGCTGCAGACACATTTCCAAGCCCAAGTGAGGCATCAATGATGGTGTCATCATACTGACATCAGAGTCCAGTTGAGAAGTCCTGGGATGTAAAAGGAGATACCTGGGCGGATGACCCAAAAAATTTAGCTCTGCAGACTCAAAGATTACAGAGACCTCCATCCTCTGCCCCCTGTAAGAGCTAGCATGTTCCCCAGGCAGGAAGACAAACTTTCTGACAGCAGGTTTGCCCTCCAGGAGCAATCTCCTGCTCCTCCCTTGACTGCCAGACTGATAAGGTTAAATCCCAGATATCACCTGCTTGAGAACGTGTCAAGTTGGATAAAGGCAAAAGATATTATACTTTCATAGAGCTTCAAGAATTACCCAGCCTGGCTGGGGATTTAGCTCAGCGGCATAAGCGCCTGCCTTGCAAATGTGTGGTGGTGAGTTTGATCCCCGGTACCGATCAAAAAAAAAAAATTACCCAGTCTTGCCAGAGATTTAGCTCAGCAGCATAAGCACCTGCCTGGCAAGCATAAGGTCATGAGTTCGATCCCAGGTACAAAAAAACCAAAAGATTACCCATTTTCGTTGGGCTTGGTGGTGCACACCCATAATCTCAGCTGGGAAGCTGAGGCAGGAGGATTTTTATGAGTTTGAGGCCAGCCTAGGCTACATAGTAAGTTCAAGGGCAGCCCCTGAACTACATAGTGAGACCCTGTCTCAAAACAAAAAATAAATAAAATAAAAACAAAACAAACATAAAGAAAAGTACCCAGCCTGCATTATATTAAGTAACAAGTGAGGCACAGAAAGACAAATGCCATATGTTCTCATTTCTATGTAGATGCTAAAAAAGATTTCATACCTTATTTATTTTTTTATCGGTACCGGGGATTGAACTCACAACTGTGTGCTTGCAAGGCAGACACTTATGCTGCTGAGATAAATTCCCAACCCCTTCATACCTTATTTAAAATAAGATTGAGTCTTATATTAATCTTTGCTCCAAAAGACACAGTAAGGCTTATTTTCAGGGATGTCTTTTTTTTTTTCATGTGCAACAATCTACATGTATTCATTTAATCCCTGTATAAAAATCTGTATTCATGTACAGAAATCTACATTTATCCAAATATGGTCATGTCATCTTCTGGAACATCATTATAATTCTGAACCCCAAATTCCTGTCGGAATTTCTTGTGACTCTGCTTCCTGTAGAACCGTTGGCCCCAGTCTCTCTGTCCTTGAGTAAGCACTTGTCCACGCAGACTGCTCCTGGTGCACCGGCAGCACAGCATCAGCGATTTTATCCCATGAATTGTTCACCCAAGACATGACCTTGTGCAGGCCAGACTCCACAAGATTTCCACTAAATTAAGTGTTAATTGAGGACTCACAAGACAGGAATGGCAACAAAAACGATGATAGTTAAAAGTGATGGCCACACAAAAGGGATGAAAAATTGCAGGCACGGAAATTCAAAAAAATGTTTCATTTCACATGAGTGCATTAAATATGACTCTTACAACGTCACATATTGAAGATTCGTATTCAGGTGCATACATTACAGTATTTGTACATTGTTCTCTGATTTGTCTCAAGTTCATCTGTTTACATAAGCATTTACCTCTCCTCTGAAGGTGCCCACTTGGGTATTTATGAACAATTATATTTTATATTATTTATTTTTAGTATTAATGCCAGCAATTATCTATATTTATTTAATTATATGCAGTGTTAATGTTTGATAATTCAGTGTGTCTGGCAGGTGTTGTGACAGGTGTACCAAGTGGATCTGTGCAGCTATCATAATGGGCTTATTTTGGGGGAAGGGCCTATTTTATGAGCATTGTGAAAAATCGTGTTAGGGCTTCCTTTCCTTTGCCCTATTTTGGGGTAATACGGTAGAAGAGAATAGAATGGTTGCTGCAGCCTGGAAAGTGTGTGGGGAGGGGAGAATGGAGATAAGATGGTGAGTAGGAGTAGGGATGCAGGAGAATAGGAGTAACTTCAAAAGTTCTTTAGCACAGGGTAATATGGTTATAACAATTTACTGAATGTCTCAAAGTAGCTAGTAGAAGGGATTTTGAAACTCCCCAATATGAAGAAATGATAAATGTCTGACATCTTGTTATCTTGATCTGATCATTATACATTGCATACATGTATTAAAATGTCAACTGTACAATTACTGTAATAAATTAGAAATAAGCTGGGCATGGTGGCACATGCCTGTAATCCCAGCACTCAGGAGGCTGAGGCAGGAGGATCTTTGGAAGTTTGAAACCAGTCTGGACTACAAAGTGAGCTCATGGCCAGCCTGAGCTGCATAATGAGACCCTGTCTCAGAAAAAAAAGAAATAAAAATCTATTTTAAGAATTGCCTAGTGGCCCTAAAGCAAGGCCAGCAGATCGCTGTAGCTGCTGGTTTCAAACAGGAGCCTAAAGAGAATTCTTTCTGTGGTCTGTTGGCCATTTCAGAACTTTGGAAATGGAATGGTCAATTCATCAGAAAGAAATAGCAGGTGAGTATGGCAGACTTTAGGGGGCTTGCAGGGGAGAGACCCTGGCGCCTTGGGACCTGCACCATGCGGTTGACTCGGGGTGCTGGGAGAACAAGGAGCTCCTCCCTTTTCTGGGGGGTGGCTGAGAGTGTGGCCGACTTTTGGCAGCCTGAAGGAGAGAGACCCTGGCACATCGGGACCTGCACAGTGTGGTTGACTCCAGGTGCCGGGAGAACAAGGAAATCCCCCTCTCTATGGGGGCGGCTGAGAGTGTGGCAGACTTTCCGCAGCCTGAAGGAGAAAGACCCTGGCGCATCGGGACCTGCACCGTGTGGTTGACTTGGGGTGCCAGGAGAACAAGGAACTCTTCCCGTCTCTGGGGGGAGACTGTGATCCTGCCTGTGTGTGGGCTGAGAATCAGACATCTCATGTCGTCCTGTCCCCCATCCCATGTCCCCCCTCCATCTCCCCCCTGCCTAGCAAGTGGGAGCCAGTGAACTACACATCTTGTGAAAAGATTGGCTATGTTATTTAGTATGAGCTCTCCATATGCAAGGATAAGGACAAACTTTTGGAAGAAAACAAGAGACAATATGACAGGTAGTGAAGATCTCTGGTTGTCTAGCTTTGAAATTTGAAATTTATGTCCCATTCTGTTCTGTTTTGTTGTGTTTAATTTTACTCCTTTTAAAAAAATAAAAAAATTTAAAAAAAGAATTGCCTAAACTGGGCTGAGCATGATGGATCCGTCTACCCTAGACTGACTGTGATCTCATCTGCCAGCAAAATGAGGAGCCAGCCCACCTCTCTGCTATAACTTGGATTTTACGCTGAGAAAAGTCTCCTGAGAGTTGGCCATGCTGCAATTTGGGGGACTAACCAAGAAATCAACTAGCCAGCCTTTCTGGTAAACTGCACAAGCCGCATGAGTTCCAGGGAGAGAGAAGTCAGATAGTGCATCCCAGGAGCCTACTGGTAGGCAGGCTAAAATCAAACACCATTCCTGTGCTCACACCCCACTGCCACCCTTAGCTGCAGTAAGTAACTGGCAGGTCTGGAGGACAGGCCGAGTTGATAACAACTAAGGTACATAAAGCAACTAAGTGCTTGTATTGTTTGGTTGACTTTTCAGACCTGAGGCCAGCGATGTGAGCCTCTCTTGGGAGGATGACAGTATGCAACATGGCAAACATGGAGGATTTCCTTGTGTCTTGGCTTTGAAATCCAGCATTGTTCTCACTGGTTTGCTTTGTTCTGATTAATTGTTTTTCTTTATTCAACATTCTGTTTTGATTGGTTTTTTGTATTTTGTTTTTGGTTTGATTTTGTTATACCTGATGGAATGGACAACTATCATGAAGATAAGATATATTATGGTAACTATTGTTTTCCTAGTATCTCGCTTTGAAGTTCTGTACCAATTTTGCTGCATTGTATTGATTGCCTTTGTTCTGTCTTGCTTTGTTGGATTTTACTATATTTAAAATTAAAAAATAATAATAAAAAGAATTGCCTAGGCTGGGCATGGTGGTGCATGCCTGTTATCCCAGCACTTGAGAGGCTGAGGCAGGAAATTACTGTGAGTTCAATGCCAGCCTTGGCTACATAAGTTAAAGATAGCCTGAACTACCCAGCAAAAGAAAGAAAGAAAGAAAGAAAGAAAGAAGGAAAGAAAAAAGAAAAAGAAAAAAAGAATTACCTACAAATACTTGCAAACCAAGGTAATACCTGTAATCCAAAGACGGCAAGATTAGAGGAATAGAAGGCTGAGAGTAATAAAAATCATGATCCCTTGCCTAGTCCTGGGACCTGAACCAACTTTCAGATACCAAACTCCCTGACCAGTTCAAGGCCAGCCTGAACTATAACAATGAGACCTTGACTCAAAATGGATACCCCCCCCGAAAAAAGGAGGTTTGCTTTGGTTCATGGCTCTAGTCCAGGGTTGGTGATGACCTTGCTAACCTTGTTCCAGGTGGAACAAGGCATCCTGCAGAGAGGAATTGGAGTGTGCAAAGAGGCCCAGTCAAACTGGCTTCTGCAGCAGAATCACTGGTAGCACATTCATCCATTAACCAAACAAATGGACTAATCCAGTCATGAGAACAAAGTCTTGATCCCTCGCAAAGGCCTCGCCTCTTAGCATCTCATAATGGGGATTTGGGAGCAGATGAGCCATGTTCAAACTGTAGCAAGCCCTGTGCTTCCTCGTTTACAGTTTCTGGTCGCACTTACTTGAGCTGCCCTACCCTTGTCAGCCCTGCTCCTGTCTGTCCTGGCTGCTTGGCATCCTGGCTCTCTTCAGAGTCTCAGTGGCTGGAATGTGGAGGCCTGGGGGTGACCGTTGGTTTTCCTCACAGCAGATGCCAGTCATAGCACCAGCCTAGGGTCCAGGGACATCACAGCTTTAGAGGCCCTAAGATGTCCTTGCAGTTGGTTCCCCGCAGCTGTGCTGGATGGCACTGTGAACCAGGACAAGCTGGGAACCAGCTGATGCTGCCCAGTGTTCGAGGAGCCCTGGCCACCCCGAGGCTGCCTTTGAGATATCTGTGCCCCGTGATCTCACGTCGGTGTGGAAGCATGCTGTGAGGAAACACAGGCAAAACAACCAAAACAGTGGCTGGCTCCAGTCTGGATGGGTCCGGACCCTAATCTGTGCCCCAAGATTTGCTAGCTGTATGACTGACTATTCTAGGTCTGTCCATGCGTAACAAAGCACTCTTGCCAGCTTCTGAGCTGGCATTTTCTAGGGTTAAGGCTTCACTTCCTCTCTAGTAGAAGAGTCAGACTCTTACATGGTGGCCCAGTCTCCTAAGAGCACAAAAACTCAACTACTAGACATCCAAGGCTCAGTGCTGAAACTGGCCAAGCATTACTCTGATTACGCTGTGTGGTTACAGCAAGCCAGGCAAGACAAATGGTGGCTTAGTTACTTTTCTTGTTGCTGAGGCAAAAATACCCAACACCCAAAGTTAAAGGAAGAAAGGTTCATTTGGCTCGCAGCATATAGAGATTTCAGTGCGTAGTAAGCTGGCTCCAAGGCTGGGTGGCAACAGCACTGAGGCATCGCAGAGGAGAAACAGTTAATAGTGGGCCGAAGGAAGCAAAAAAAACTAGGCGCAAGCATAATTCTTTCTATTCCTCATGTTTTGTCCAGATTACTATGAGCGGGTAGCACTCACATCCTTAAACCTAACACCTTGGTTCCTAGCATTGCTCCCTATCTCGTCCTGACCTAGATCCCTGATCTCCCAAAACCGAGTGTATGGTGGAGGCTTAAATAAAGTGAGACAAGTGGTATGATTTTAGGGCTCCAGGAGGGTCAAAACCCTTTAGCTGAGCTCGAGACTCTGAGGGCTGAAACAAAGACTTCTCTGGACCACACATATTTATTAGGTCCAAAACGAAGGGCAGGGAAACTGAGCAAAGCCCTTGGGAGTCATTTCAAAGACTTCTCCAAGTAGTAAATTATGCCAATTTAGGAGAACCATCTTATCTCCAGGATGACATTTATGGTAGGAGTGTGACTGCAGGAGTGAAATTCCTTCAGCTGCAGTCTCTATTTACTAAATTAGTGTTGGAGCCAAGATGTCTTCAAGCTGTGGCCTTATCGTGCCCTTTGAGGTATCTCTGGCCTCACAGGCCACTACAAGCCTCAGCCAGGACCAGTGATTCATAGAGGTTCACTCACTATGAATCAGCTCCCACTGCCAGGCAAGGGGCCGAGGCCTAGGACAGACTAACAGATAAACATAGAAAGCCAATTAGTTACTTTTTTTAAATTTTGTTTTAAAGGGGTAAAATTAAACAGAACAGGACATAAGAAAGCATAAATTTCAAAGCTAGACAACCAGAGATCTTCACTCTCTGTCATATTGTCTCTTGTTTTCTTCCAAATGGTTGTCCTTATCTTTGCATATGGGGAGCTCATACTAAATAACATAGCCAATCTTTTCATAAGATGTGTGTTCACTGGCTCCCACTTGCTAAGGGGACGGGGGGCGCACAGGATGGGGCACAGGATGACATGACATGTTTGATTCTCAGCCTGCACTAGCAGGCTCACAGCTGCCCCCCAGAGAGGGGAGGAGCTCCTTGTTCTCCGGCACCCCGAGTCAACCGCATGGTGCAGGTCCCGATGCGCTGAAGAGAGATCCTGGCGCCTCAGGACCTGCATGATGCAGTCAACTGGGGGGGGGCACAAGGAGCTCCTCTTTTAAATCCTGCTCACAGCTGCTTCATGGGTCTCCAACAGCTCCTTGAATCAATCCCAGAGTCACACACTAGATCCAGCCACCTCTGAAAAAGCCACACCTATGACCACAAGGCTTTGGGGGAACACCTAGACACAGCTGTCACAAAGGGGCTGTCTGCTGAGGGCCAGGTTCCTTGGGCTGCCAACACAGCAGGCCCCCCACAGTTACTGAGGTCGGAGTGTCCTGCTAGATGATGGTTATACTTCGTAATGGAAAAGTACCTAAGGCACCTTGCAGGGCAGTTGTAGCTACTTTCAGTGGATTCCTTGTGCATACTCCCTCTTACCTGTTTCAGGTTAACTGCTTGATACCCTTGCTGCTTTAGTAAATATGGCTGAGGGAAAGAGTGTGTGTTAACGCTATGCTCAGCGTGGACCATTAGATCCCTTTGGGGACATCTTCAGAATTTCAGCTTGTAAACCTTTTGAGACTTCTACTATGTTATGTGTTATTTTCGTGATGTTACCAATGTTTTTTTTAAAACATACTGTAGCTACTGTTTTCTAGTTAGCTTAATTCTAGAAAATTTGTGCTTTAATAAAATGTTCTAAACATTGCATCCCTCCTCCCAAAGAAAGAATGTAGATGATGCTGGTACTACAAAAGCAATTTTTCTTTTTTATGAACTAACTTCTATTTTATGTTAGGTGTGGTCACATCCATCGTCTCATGATTATCGTTTTATAGACCAGAGAACTGAGGCTCCAAAAGGGCCAGTAACTTGGAAAGACCACATCCATCTTCCTTCCAGGAACACTTACTGAGACCCTCTCAAGACAAAGGCTCTGCCTACAAAAACTTTCAGCCTAGGTGCTAGGGATGTGGCTCAGTAGTGAGCTCTCACCTCACATGTGCAGGGCTATGGGTTTAATCCCAACACCACAAGAAAAGTGGGGGGCAGGGGATGGGCAGATAGCTGCTGATGACAGCACAGGGTGCAGGGGATGCAGGGCAGGGGGAGACACATGGGGGTCAGGGCAGCTTTGGGAGATGAAGACTTGGAAGGAGGAGAGGCGTGAAATGACAGAGTGGTAAGCATCGTGCTGGAACACTGTACCTAGCATTCTGATTCCTAATAGATGCCCTTTTAGCACCCCAAATGCCTATTTTTTAGGAAAGGAGCTAAGGTCATATAAAAATCAGCATTAATGTAAGCATGACTGTTTTGCCACACGTGCATAAGCAGTTACAGACAAAATGGTTTGAAAGTGTCCCCAGAGGCCCATGTGCTGAGGGCTTGGTCCCTGCTTGGTGCCCTTGGGCAGGGCTGGAGCCTGTGTGAGGCCCTGGATAGCAAGGCATCCAGGACAGCGGTAGGAGGCCAGGTCTCCCTGATGACAGCTGAGTGGCAGCAGCCAGGCTGGCCAGAGGCATCTGACCAGAGTTGCCCCTTGAAAGGAAGTCAGGTCAGTGGGAAGCAGCCCTTGAAGGAGATGTGGGGATTCTGGTCTCTTTTTTTCTCTTTGCTTCCTGAACCCAGGAGGTGAAGAGCTCCTCTGTGATATATCATAGTCCCAGAGCCACAGGTCCAAATGAACATGGACTGAAGTCTGTAAAACCATGAGCCAAAATAAGCCTTTCCTCCTTTTAAATTGTTTATTTTGAGTTAGGCATGGTGCTGCATGCATATAATCTCAGCACTGGAGAGGCTGAGGCAGGAAGATTGCCATGATTTTGAGACCAACCTGGGCTATATAGTGAGTTTGAGGACAGCCTACACTGTAGTGTGAGACACTGTCTCAAAGAAAGGAAGGAAGGAGAGAAGACAAGATGGTGGACTGGTAGGTAGCAGGAGAGAGACCCTCTCTGAGAAAGACAGCTCAAATGCCAGAATAAAACACCCTGGAGAGGGGCTGGGGATTTAGCTCAGCGGCATAAGTGCCTGCCTTGCAAGCAGGCAGTCGTGAGTTCGATCCCTGGTACCAATAAAAAAAAAACAAAAAACAAAAAAAAAAAACACCCTGGAGAGACCCAGAGAGAGATGGACTCTCACAACCCACAAAGAAACTAAAGTCCAAAAAAAAAAAAAACCCGCTCGAATATGAGGTCCTGGGGCTACTATTAGTGAAGATAAGATCAGTGAGCACGGCACCCTCCTCGAGAACCTGAATTCCCCCCGACTTGAACAATCGATCCGAGCCGAAGTGACTGGCTTGAGCCGCCGGAGTGCGGAGCTGAACAGCCCTGCATGCAGCTCGCCGGGACCAGCTCTGCATACAACCCACCCAGAGGCACCGTGAATTCCCACCGCAGCCACACTGAAGTTGGAGGTTGGGGAGCCCAGCAGTTCTTGGGGACTCAGTGAGTGATGGGAATAAGACCCTCCCACGGGAAAGGGGAAACCGACTGGATGACATGTTGGATTTGGGCAGGACAGCCCTAACTCCATAAGGAAGTGGCTTCAGCTGGTTGCTCCCCTCGCCGATCGGATTGGTGGAATCTGCTTGGACTAGGCCGCGCCCCTGGCGGGGACCCAGTTACTTCCCTGAGATCAGTGCACACTGACGCAGTGAAGGCCTGCAAAGGTTGACTGGCCCAGAAGGGAGGAGCTAGCGCACACTGCCCGTGGGTGAACTCTAATCTCTGATAAACTATTGAAGAGGGCTAAAGCTCCTAGCCTGCACCCTCTAGAGGAGCCTTCACCAACAAGAAAAGGGTCTGGGAATTACACTGTACACTTGTATGGAAGGAACCAAAAACATGACAAAAGGGAGAAATAAGAAACAACTCCCAGGCCCCAACCCTGAGAACATTGATCCAGGAGAGGTAAATACAAAAGAGATTGAGGGCAGCAAAACTGCAACATCAAACACAGCATTAGCGGACATAAAGAGATATCTTCAGGACCTCGTAAGCGGGACCAAAACTGAAATATTAATTCCAATTAAACAAGAGATAAGTAGATTAATAAAAGAAGGGCTGGGCACCTCTCAAGAAGACACAGACAGAAGAATGGAGGAACACAAATGGAGAGAAAAGTTTAATGAAGAATTCAGGAAAAACCTAGAATTCATGAAACAGATTCAAAGAGATTATCAGGAAACTAAAGACTCCATAGAAAGCTGGCAAAACTGTTTGAAAGAAACCAAAGATAGACTATCAAAAATTGAACACAGGCTTGCAATGTGGAGTCATGAAAGAGAAGATCTCTTAAAAACAACTAGGGAGCAGGCAGTAAAGATACAAAGACTGGAGGAAGACAAGAGGATCTATAACTTAAGAATAAAGTATGTGAATGAAGAAGCAGGAATCAAACCAGAGGAATTACAAAGGCTATTCACAGAAATTATTAAAGAAAATTTCCCAAGCATAGAGAAAAGAAATTATATGCAGAGGTATGAAGCATACAGAACTCCAGCCACCTACAACCCAAACAGAGCTACACCCAGACACATAATAATCAAGATCCCAGAAATTCAATATAAGAACAGAATATTAAAAGCCATCAGAGAAAAGAAACAGATCACCTATAAAGGAAAACCCATCAAAATCACGGCAGACTTCTCAACACAGACCATCAGGTC